>PVJC01029385.1:0-21948 GCA_004026665.1 Murina feae
GGAAACCAGCCCTCCATCCACATCAACCTCCCAGGAAACCAGCCCTCCATCCACATCAACCTCCCAGGAAACCAGCCCTCCATCCACAGTAACCTCCTAGGAAACCAGCCCTCCATCCACAGTAACCTGCCTGGTGAAAACCAGCCGAGGAAACCAGTGGCTTGTAAGTCACTCGCAGGTAGCCAGACTGCCATCTCCCACGACAATCCAGAAGCTGAACATTAACCAGTGTAAGTTGGTCCCCATAAGGCCAGGCCTGGTGAATAACTGACAGCTGCCCTAGTTTTGGCCCCATGTTCAACTTGGGAACAGCCAGAGAAAGCCAAAACGTGCTCCCTCAACCAATCACACAGATGCCGTATCTCTGGTCAGCTCACCTATAGTTTCCGCAGGCCAAGCGCTCCCAGTCACGACATACCTGAGGCCTCTTTTTTCTACTATAAAGTTTTCTCCTTTTTCTGTTTGCCAAAAGCCAGTGACCATGGCCGACTCCCTTGCTAAAGCAAAAAGAAAAAAAAAAAGCCAAATAACGTTTCTTTGCCTTTCTCATCTGAGTGGTCTTTGTTTATTTCTAACCATGGCTGTAAATTTACGTGTAAAAAGAACAATTGAGTACAGTGAGGGATTGATGGAGGGACAGGTGACACAAGAATGACAAAAGGTTGTTAACTGCTGAAGCTGAGTGATGGTACTGGGGGTTTATTGCAATATTCTGTTGACTTGCCATATGTTTGGCTTTTCCCCGGGATACCTGTGACTACTGGTGTTTCTCTTATTCCACATTTTCCCTTTGGATCAGTTTTTCATTTTGCTGGAACTCATTCAGTTGTTCAGCCAAGAGAGATGTACTGAGTGACTCTGGTGTGGCTGCCTGCTCTAGGCACCGGGGGCTGGGAGGTTGGAAGTAGGGGTAGGGGTGGGAGGTGGGATGAAGGGGGGGGTGTAACCAAAACAGAGCCCTTCTTGCTCTCAAGAGCTTGTGTTCCAGTGGCTGAGGCTGGTGACAACCTGGCAAATGTGTGCTACATCCATCAGGAGGTGAGAAAGTTGCCCTCGTGCCCCTATCAATGCTGAATCCGAAGAATGGAAAGCGCCATCTCAGGATGGAAGTGCCAGCTCAGGATGGATGATTTTCCCGCAGGGACCTGGAGGAAGTGAGGGAGAAGCCTGCCACTAGGGGAGGTCGTCCTTCCAGGCCAGGCCTGGAGCCAAGGCCTCAGGTGTGCCCTGCATGGCCCTTGGCCACCTGTCTTCATTCATAGCTGTGGGGACAGTTCTGCTGGCTCAGACTCCCCTCCACCCAGTGCCCCCTCGGGCTGACCCCTTCATGCCTCGGGGTCTCCCTGAGGCAAAATGGGGTGCAGGGAGGTAAAGCTGTGTCACCCATATGCAGTAGAGTGGGAGCAGGGATGATGCCCAGCTGTACCTCCTCCCAGTGGATGTTCTGGAAGCTTCTCACAGGGAGACCCAGTAGCCCCAGCCCCATTGATGATATACCCCTTTTTGATGACACATCCCTTTACTGGCTTTTCTCCTCTTTCCCACTCCTGCCTCCTGGCATCATCTCCCAAATCCACAACCTGGCCCAGTCCTTGCCTCAGGTCCTCCTTGGGGGGACTGAGACAGCCTGCTTGGTGGGCTCCAGGAGCCCCATGGAGGCCATGTGCCTGGAGCATGGAGAGCAGCAAGGGTTAGGGAGACGGGGCTGGCAAGGTGGCAGGATCCAGATGCTGTGGGCACTGAAGGCCATGGCAAAAGCGATGGGTTTTCTTTAGAGGAATGGAGATGAGGAGCAGGGGGTATAGTGAGCCAGGAGTAATGCCACCTTCTGCTTGCTCAGGCCACTGCATTGAAATCATTGGCAGGGGCTGAGTGCAGGGGCAGAGCAACTGCAGTCGTCTAGTTGAGGCCGGCATGGTTGGAGCCTCCCACGTGGGGTCAGAGGGTTTGCTGAGGGAGTGTGGGACCATAGCCGAGCCGAAGTAAACAGCTGAAAGGACCAGGAGCCCCTGCTGTGATGGGACGGAGGTCGGGGTATTTAGTGTGAGTGCTGGGGATGGAGTTGGTACAGGTTACCCTTGAAGTGCCTGTTCAAGGGTCGGGGCCATCCTCCTGGGCCTAGCCAGGAGGCATCAGCACACAGATGCCGAAGTCACAGCCCACAGGCCTGATGAGATCACCCAGGAGGCAGTGCAGAGAGAGAGGAAGACAAGGGGAGGATCCTGGGACATTCCAAAGGTCACACAGGAGGATGGACTGGTGGGACCAGGGTGGGGGTGTCTGGCAGGTGAAGTGAGACCAGATCCCTGGGGTGTGCATGGTCTGGATCCCTGGCAGCCACCCACTGCTGCTCTGCTGTCCCTGGCCAGGAAGTGAGATGCCTCAGCCTCAAGGGCAGCCAGCAGCGTGGACGTACCCTAAGATGAACTGAGACACAGAGAAACATGGTCACTTCCTGCTGGGCCTTCACATCTTGGAAATGTCCCCACCGTCCCTCCCATATCATCAGCCCCCAGGGAAGGGGAGCAAGTGACTTCTCTTCTTTGTGGTTTTTATTTCTCAGGTTTCTGCTTTGATCAGACGTCACTTTGGCAGAAGAAAGGACCCAGTGCATTTCGCTTTATTTAATAGTAGAGTTAGTTTCCAGAGATGCGTCGGATCCCACAGGCATGGTGGTGGGCAGGCCCCCATATTGGTCTGGAGGCTTTACTCCCGCTGAGGGCAGGTCACCTGGGCACCGATTCCGTGGGACTGGACATCCAGGTGGTCATGAGAAGGGTCCCCTGTGGAGAACCTGAAAGCTCTTTCAGACAGGCTGTGTGGCTGCAGGAGCCTCCTGGATCCTCTGTGGCCATTCCCGTCTCTGTCCACAATGTCACTGTGGCCTTGGTGCACAGGCTTCCTGAGGTGGAAGGAGACTGCCACCGATCACTTTGTACACCTTCTGTGACCATCCTAAGGGAAGTTCCTTGTCTCATGGCTCCACGGCTGGCTCAGGACAGTTAGGCAGCCACCAAAGTTCATGATCAACATGGATTTATTCAGCAGTCACCTGTCACGTCATCACGAAGTACCCAGCATGTGCCACCCCCTGTGCTGGTTGCTGGGCATATAGCAGTTGACAGAAGATGAGGTCGGAGTGGAATCAGGGACAATGGGCTGGATGTGATCAGGGACAGTGGGATGGCCATTACCGTGGATGGGAAGGACCGAGGCAGGCCAGGGCCCAGAGCTGAGCTGGTGCTACCTCTGTCCACTGTGCTTCAGTGCCTGGGAACTGAAAGTGGCCCTAGAGACTGGCAGCAGCATGGAGGTCAGGGTGAGGAGCCCGAGGCAGGAGAGGGAAGTGGCGCCCCATGGCACCCCCTGCCCTTCCTTACTAACACTCCCCGCTCCCTCACTCTCACTGTCCATGCCAAGCCCCCGGCCCTATGGACTGACCCTGCTGGGAGACGACAGGGACAGGTCACAGGCTTGGCTCCTCTGCAGGACATGTGTCAGGAGCAACGGACACACACAGCTTTAAAAGTTAGTGGAGTCACAGGATTTCTCCAAACCGGCCAGACACCACTATGGCAAAGCAAACCTAAAAGTAAGACCACTTCTCTGGCCGCCGGAGCAGCTCTCCCAGGACCATGGACTCAGCTGGTTTCCATGGCGATGGTTTTTTGGGCCTCGGACCCCTGGGAAAGTTGCCCCTCACAGCGTTTCCATCACCTGCCTCTCAGGCCCCAGGCTGAGAACTCTCTCAGCGTTTTGTTAGATTTGCCTGCCTTTTCCAAATTGTGCATGAAGAATGAGTTACTTTCACAACTTAAAAACCAATACTTTTATTAAAACGCAAAGGGAAGTCTACAGTCATTGTGAAACAATGGAAGCAGCCCTGGCGCAGCCTGGGTTGGGCAGTGTGTGCTGCCAGGGCTGCCCGTGGGCCCCTCCGCTAAGCCTGAGTCACAGCCAGAGCTGCTGGCTGCTGGCAGGGCAGCTGGTGAGGGGGCTGTGGGTTCACTCATTGCAGGGCCTATTGGTTTGGGCCCGTAATGCTCTTGGCCTCTGGGTCTCCCCTGTCCTTGTCCCTTCCTATTTTTATTCTTATAAAATGACCGAAAGAAATACAGCCTCTGATTTCAGTGGGGAAAGAAAATCATCTAAGTAGGCTTTTAATAAAAACAGGGGCTCTTGCTTGATTAAAAAATCAATTAGTCGGCAGAGGATTTTATTGGTCAATCATGTAAGTAATTAAAGGTATTGATTGATGGGGTGCTGAACAATGGGGGGCAGTGGCCGGCGAGGGACGCTGTGACGTGATCTAGGGAGGAGCCTTTAATCACTCCCTGGCGGGCCTCCTGCAAGGTCAGGCCAGGACACATTAGACAGGGACGTGGCTGATCCTGGAGCCTCGGCTTTCCTGTGCAAGAAACAGCAGGCCGGACGGCTCAGGGCGCTCTGGGAGGCACAGTGTGAGCAGTGAGGGCGCAGATTCCGGCTCGTGGCAGGCGGACCTGTTCCTGAGGGTGCAGAGATCCCGGATCCCGAGTCTAGTCTTGTGGGTCCCACTGTCCCTGATCACAGCCACCGTTATAGCCAGCCCACTGTCCCTGCTCATGGCTGGGAGGGAGGCAGTGGTCACAGGGGCCTGTCTTCCGAGACAGGACTCAGTGGGCAGGGCTCCCAGGTTCCTCTGCGAGAGGGGGCGCTCCTGCTGTTGGCGCTCAGCCTGCCCCGCTCAGCAGTGCACCAGGGCGCCCGGGAAGAAAGGCAGCTCCAGAAAGCCACGCTCTGTCGCTTTCTCGCTACCCATCGAACCACACGCCCAGTGGCTGAGAGAACAGTGGAGCTCACCGCACTTCCGATTACCTGGCACCGTGGGGACCTGGGTCTCTGCCCCACTCAGGGCAGCTGGACACTCGTTGCGCCCAGGTCTGGCCCTGGGGCTACCGCTGGCATCGCTGGGACTGTGAGGCTGAGCCCAGGGCTTCCTCATGGGCAGCTGGTTCCCAGTGAACCTACTGAGAGAGAGGACCCGGCAGAAAGCACATGGCCTTGTCTGACCTTGTCTCTCATCTCACTCCACGTCACTTCTGAGTTCCATCCAGGCAGACAGGAAGGCCCCGCCGTCCAGCCCCCTGCGACCACTGTCTGCGTCTCAGTGTGTCTGGGTGTCCAGGGGAGAGGACACAGAACCCTTCTTGGTGGTGGTGGGTCGCGGGTGGAGGGGAGGAGTGTCAAAGGTCCGAGAGAGTGTGTGGGACAAGAAATACTGTTGTGGCCATTTTTGGAGAATCCCATCTGCCACCCTGCCCCTCTCCCAGAGGCTGGAGGGCGGTGCCCCCTGCAGTGAGGAGGGACCCCCTGATACCTTTCAGAGGGAGCACTGCCTCCATGGGCCTGGCACCCAAGCACATCACCCCGTTTTCTCTTCCGAACAGCACGTGAGGTGGCGATTACTTCTCACTTTGTGGAGAGGAAACGGGATCTGGAGGCTCCACACTTACTTGTCCAAGGCCCCCCCGACCCACAAGGCACATCAGGGCAGAGCGGAGATTCCAGCCTGGCCCGTGGGTCTCCAGAGCCTGCACCCCACTCCCCATGAGCGGCCCCCACGGCCTGCCTTTGCTGGAAAGCTGACCGCTGGCTTGGGTAGCCCTGCCTTGTGAGGGGAAGTGAGGGTGCGGGCCGGGAGGTCCCAGGGCCAGGGGTCTGCCTCCTGCTGCCTACAGCAGTCTGCGCAGGAGCTGGGCCTCTCTCTGCTGAGCTGCCACCGACTGTGGCTCTCCCCACACGATCCATGGGGCCATTTGCACCCACACAGGGCCCAGCACCCGAAAACCTTTCTGGGTGTGGCAGCAGCCTGGGCCCTGCCCATCCCTGCCCTGCACGTAGCTCCGTGGAACTTGCCCGTGGAGAAGTGGGGGTGCTTACAGCTCATTGTGCAAGGCGGGATCTTGGGGAGTATCCTGAACCCTGAGTGGAATCCGCTCCCCGGACGCTGTTGGAGGCTGAGTCATTAGCTGCCCTCCACCCCCCTGCTGGCCAGGCACAGGCTCCCATTTGTCAGGCATGGTGTATGTTCCCTCCCCTTCTGCAGCTTTTTCTGCCCCGCCTGGTGGATGCACCTGGGCAGGCCCCTGGGATCAGACCCCATTGGTGTCTCCCATAACCAAGGACCAGGGATATGTGGCCTCCAGGAAGTTGACCCAGTGCAGGGAGGCCTGAGAGAATCTGAGGTTGGCCTCCCCACCAACACCTTACCCCTCAGGGTTCCTTCCGTGGAAACCTGGAACAGTCACCCCACACCTGGTCCAGGCCCCACCTGCCCCTTCACCCTGGAACCCCAAAAACCCTGCCTCAACACGACCTAAGTACTCACCCCACCGGGAAGAATTCTGAGCTTCGCTTCTGGCACCCGATTTCCTAACGCCTCAAAGAGCACGCGGGAGGTACTTGTACTCAGCTGCTCATCCTCCAAAAGACTTGGCTATTTGTTTAGATTAGCTGACATTTCCATGGTCTTTTATTAAAGAAAAGATTCTTGGAGAAGGCAGGATGTTTGCACAGAGCTTATACTCTCACCCGCGTCCCAGAGCTGCAGGGTCGGAGCCATGGGGGGCGAGCAGGAGGGCCTGGAGCTGGCTTCTTCTCTTTCTTTCTTGAGGAGGAGTAGCAGGCAGCCCCTGCAGGCGGCCCTGTGCTGGGCTCTGGCAGGCAGGATGGATGGAGGGCAGGTGAGCCCTCTGCCCTTCTCCGCAGTGGGGCTGCAGATCATGGCCCCCATAGGCCATCTGTCCACTCCATTGGCTGTGCCTGCATTTGTCTGTCTCACACATTGGGGCCCAGCGCCCTTTCCTCTCCTCTGTGATTTGTGCCAGCGTCTGCCAGGAGTGAGTGGCTGCCGGTGGGCACCATTCTGAACTAATAATTATGATGACTCTTTAGGATCTATCTCAAAGGCTACCTCCTCCCCGAGGCCTCCCCAGCCCGGCCTGCTGGAACCCGGAGGAATGTTCTCCCAGGGCTCAGATCTGGCCGCCTCCTCAGCATCAGGCCGTGTGTCAGTCACTGACTGGCCGAGGTTCCTAGCTCTGCGGGTCACTGGCCCTGTGACTTCTCAAGCCCTCTGTGTGGCCACCAGCCTGGGGTGCCCAGGCATGATGAGTGCACCCCCAACCCCCAGGCAGTACAGGGGAACCCTCTCTCGCCCACCGTGCCTGAATGCAGCCCAGGTACCAGGGTCCTGGGGCCCTATCTGGCAAGCAGAGGGAGCAGCGAATTCCCAGGGTATGTCCGACCTTCCTGGTTCTGGGAGAGAGGAAGGCAGGGCCTGCTCACTCCGCCCATCCGCTAGGAGAGCCCACGATTGGGGCTGACTTGGCCTTAGTTAACTCCCTCCGCAGGCCAAACTGACATGACTCACTTTCAATCCCAGGGACCCTTTTCAGTCAATACCCTCTATGTCTACACATCCCACACCCTCCACTCCAGCCCCACCTGCAAATCACAGGAGGCATTTCCATTTTAATTGGGCACGGCTCCAGTTAGACCAACTGCGATGAAATTGGTCATTGTCATGCTCGGTCTCCATGACATGGCTGAGCGTGTGTGGACTGGAGAACTCCACGGCCTCCTTCTGGTCCTGGGTGGGCTAAGTGGGGGGATGCCTGGGACCCCAGCTTAGAGTCCACCTACAGCTGTGAGCCTGCCTGAGGGTTCAGGCCAGAGCACTGACTATGCTTCTTTGTGAAGACAGATGCAAATATCCTAAGTAAATTTTTAAAACATAGAACCCTCCAGACATCAAGAAATGACACCTCGAAACCAGGAGGGCGTCCCTCTGGTGAGTAAGGAAAGCAGATGTGGGTGTGACTGCAGGGGCATGAAAGGGCTTCCAGGGGGCAGGGCTCTGAGCTGGTGGCCACATGGATGTGTGCACAGCAGAGCATCATGGAGCTGGGCACCCAGGAGATGTAGGGTGTTAACTTCAGCGCCATCGAGAAGAAAACCAACCAGTGAGGAGAAGCTGTTTGCTGCACATACTAGTATAGTAAACTGAGGGTTAGCAATCTAATAATCAACAAGAAAAATCACAAACAACCTGTAAGAAAAGTGGCCAAAGGGTAAAAAAGAACAATTCACTGAAGAGGGAGCATGAACGGCCAATGGCAAGGTGAAATTAGATGTTCAACATCACTCATTATCAAGACAATGCAAATGAAAAAAAGAAATATCCTTTCACATTCATCACTTTGGAAAGATCTTGTCTGATAATCCCAAGAGTGGATAAAAGAATGAGTGGTGGGAAATTTCAGGCTCAGGGACAGGGGTGTGACTTAAGCCAGTCTCTCAGAGGAGCAGAGCACCAACCATGTGAATTGGAAAAGTGCATTTCTGTCCCAGCCAGCTTGGCTCATGGATACAGCATCGGCTTATGGACCAAAAGGTCCAGGGTTCAGTTCGGGTTGGGGGCATGTACCTTGGTTGCAGGCTATTCCCTGGCCTGGGGGCAATCGATCTATGGGTTTCTCTCTCATCAATATTTCCCTCTGTCTTTCTCTCTTCCATTCTCTCTAAACTTCAATGGAAAGATATCCTTGGGTGAAGATTTAAAAATAAATAAATCCTATATAATAAAGAGGTAATATGCAAATTGACCATCATGCCCTCACACAAGATGGCCACCCCATGTGGGCACAAGATGGCTTCCCCCTTGAGGGCACAGGATGGCCAGCAGGGGATGGCAGTTAGAGGTGACCAGGTTGGCAGGGCAGGGCAGGGTAGTTGGGGGCAACCAGGCCAGGAGGGGAGGGCAGTAGGAGGGGGCCCAGGCCTGCAAGGGAGGGAAGTATGGGGGGAATCAGGCCAGCACAGGGGTGGTTAGGGGGTGATCAGGCTGGCAGGCAGGTGAGTGGTTGGGACAATCAGGCAGGCACGCAGGTGAGCGGTTGGGAGCCAGCAGTCCTGGATTGTGAGAGGATGCAGGCTGGGCTGAGGGACAACCTTTCCCCTCCTCCAGTGCATGAATTTCATGCATTGGGTCTCTAGTCCTATATAATAAAAGGGTAATATGCAAATTGACCCTGACAGCAGAATGACTGAGAATGACTGGTCACTATGACACACACTGACCACCAGGGGGCAGACAATCACTGCAGGAGCTGCCCCCTGGTGGTCAGTGCGCTCCCACAGGGGGAGCTCTGCTCGGCCACAAGCCAAGCTGATGGCTGCCAGAACAGCAGTGGTGGTGGGAGACTCTTCTGTCTCCTCAGCAGCACTAAGGATGTCTGACTGCAGCTTAGGCCTGCTCCCTGCTGGCAAGTGGACATCCCCTGAGGGCTCCTGGGCTGCTAGAGGGATGTCTGACTTCCAGCTTAGGCCTGATCCCCCGGGAGTGGGCCTAAGTCAGCAGGTGGACATCCCCTGAGGGGTCCCAGACTGTGAGAGGGCACAGGCCGGGCTGAGGCACCCCCCCCTTTCCCCGAGTACACAAACTTTTGTGCACCAGGCCTCTAGTAAATAAATAAAACAAAGAAAAAATGCATTTCTGAAGATGCTAACATTCCACACTGGGTTCACACCCTTGGGTACCACTAGGAGGCTGAATAAGATGTCCATCGCAGTATAGTTTGTGATAGTACAAACCTGGCGATAACTTAAATCATTAGGGAAGTAGATGAATGAATGAGATATTTATGAGGTAGAATCCTTATGGAGAAGTTAAAAGGAAAGAATTAGATCTATTGGTATTGATGTGGATAATCTTGAACATGGATTATAGTTTGAAGTACTTGCCTGGTGACAGAAGATGCTTTGACTTGGGTGGTGGGCACACAGGTCTTATAGAAATCATACCTGAAACCTACATGGTCTATTAACCAATGTCACCCTCAAAATAAACTACATTCTAAGGCACATGTGGCCTTCACCATCCACCTGTGCTCATGGGCCCCTATGCACAGGGGCATGTTTATATGTCTCAAAAATACATATATTTTTTGATATGTGGACAGCCCAGCCTTTGCTTCCAGGGGGGCAGGAAAAGCAGGAGGGAAAGTCGCCTGCAATATTTTATTGCTTTTCCATCAATTTAAACTTCTGAAGTAAGCATGCCTAGGCCTCAGCATTCTGACACGTGTGTCTGTTAATTTCTGGACTTTTCTACAGTTGTAAAACTTTAACCAGGAAACAGGAAAACACACAAAATAAAACCAATGGAATTACCATGACTTCCGGCCAGCCCAGAGCTCAGGGGTTCCCACTCAGGAAATTTCCCCACCCAGCGTGGGTCTGAGCCCACTCGGGCCCCCAGGGTAGTGCTTGTGATTGCCCTGGATTAGTCCCACTCACTGCGCACAGGGTATCCAGGTCCTTACTTTGGGTCCACTGGCTGCTGGGAAGTCCCTCTGGTCTCCAGCTCAACCTCATCCAGGAAGCTGCTTGCGGACCTGATGGCCCTGGCACCAGCCAGAGGTCAGCCCACTCCCATGCACACCTGAGTGCAGAATCCAGGCCAGCTCAGCTCTCTACCGCCCCTCCTGCTCTGGGCTGGATAAGAAGCTAGGATTATTTATACCCGAGTGATAAAAACAATCGTACGCAGGCACTGGCCACTTTCTGTCACGGTCTGGTTTATGCTTCACAACCACCTGCTGAGGAGTGAACCCCAGGAGAGCAGGGCACCTCCCAAGGGAAATCCATGTACTTTTCAGCCTAGTCCAGACAGGGGAGGGAAGAAAGAGCCCGGATCAGGCAGGGAGGGGAAAGGCGGGGGCACTATTGTGACATCTTTGTTTTTGTCTCTGATACAGAAAACAGGATGACCTCATATCTGAGTGATTGTAAGGGTGAGTGAGAGCCACCCATGGGGTCCCCCAGTGCTGCCTCCCTTCCCAGGGTGGGGTGCCTCCCTCTCCCTCCTTTCTGCTTTGGGAGAAAGGGGCCTGAGGGAGGAAAGGAGCTGCCCTGTGGTCAGGGGAGGCAGGGTCCAGGGCCTCGCTGCCTGTCACTCAGAGGAGAGAGCACCAACTGTGGGAATTGAAAAGTGCATTCCTGAAGATGCTGACATTCCACTCTGGGCTCACACCCTTGGGTACCACTGGGAGGCTGGGTAATCCTGGATGACTAATGTGGGCACTGCAAGTGTCCTGGGGCGTCACCTGCTGATACCCTTGCCTGCTAACTTGTCTTTCTCCACAACCCTCCCCCCCGACACACACACAGGCACTGGGAAGTTCTGCCTGACCTGGCCCCGGCTGGCACACTCAGGCCTCGGTCCAGGGTGAGGGTTGTGCCACCACAGTTGCGATCAGGAGCTACACTCTTGGCTTCTGTGAGCCTTCAGTAAGCTCCAGGGACCCAGGATCGTGACATGCTCACCACAGGCCACGACGCTGTCTGCATTCAGAGAATTCTGTGGTCGGGTCTGCTTTGTCCTGTTGAAGCCCCTCCTGGTTGCATGTCGGGACTGCAGCGGCGATGAAGTGGGGGCTGCCTTCTGGGGCCTGCATTTCCCACCCTGCAAAGCTGGCGTGGCATCTGCTCACGCGGACCCCAGGGAGGGCAGCTCAGAGCTGCTGTGCCCGCTGGGGAGGCCTGAAAGGATGGTAATGCAATCACCACCTCAAAGCTGTGTGCCGGGAGCTTTTGCCGAGGTATCATGTTCATGCCTTGTGACCCCAGCACATGGCCAGACCTGGGCCCCTAGTAGCCGAGGTCCTTCCGGGCTGGCTCCATCCGTCTGTCCAGCAGTGCCTCCTGCCATGCCCCCTTACAACATTTCTCGGGCAACCCATGCTTATTCCTACCTTCCCACCTCTGCTCTTATGGGTCACCCTTGCCACTGTGCCTGCCCCTGAGCCCGATGGCCATGCTCCAAGGTCACCTTCCCCAGGATGTCTGCTTGGTGGACTGCACTTGCAAGAAGCCAACTCTGATCTCAGATGGCATCTCACCTACATGCCTGCGGTATCTAAGCAAAGGTATGAGAAATAAATCTGACAAATACATGTTAGTGTGCTCAAGGTCAAGCAATATATGAGAAATAGTCATAGTGGTCTTTGGGGAAAGAGTTGTACTGAAAAAGGTTGTACTGAAAAGCACAGGGACAGGAAAAACAGGGCCTTATGGTAGCAGATGTTCTGCCATTAGATGCCAACCCTTGGCAAAATCTGGGTGAAGTCCTACGTCCGGTCTGAGCAGCCTTGGAGCAAATCCGTGACCTTCTGGCTTATCACCAAGAGAGGCCTGGGTAGGGCCACACAAGATGGCCCTGGGGCCCCTGAGTGTGCACCTTATCACCTGACTCTGAGTGGGGCACAGGCCTGTCAGACGGGAAGGTGGCACAGAGGAGCTGCCCAGACATGAGTGGCGGGGCTGGTCTTGGCCTTCGTAAATCCGTGTGCCATATGAGACCCCCAGAAGCACCGAGGCCTGGCCGCACTGGTTGGCCCAAAGGTCACCTTGAGCACATCGCCATGAATGCCCTGGTGCTCCTCACCGTCCTTGCAGCTGGAGTGTGCCCCAAAGAGCTTGTGGCTTGACCTGGGCAGCGTCACTGTGTTGGGCTGTGCTTTCACCTGTCCTTTCCACTGCCAAGAAGGGAAAGGCCTCCTCTTCCATGGCCTTATCTGGATGCTGAGAGTGGGCAGGCCTGGCCCCTCACCGCCCCAGGTGGGCTTCATGCAGCTGTTCCAGATGCTGGACTCTGAGGCTCAAGGCTGCAGAGCACATGGGTCTGGGGCCCTGACCTGCATGGGGCCCTGCAGGTGTGGGTGTGTGCAGACAGCAGGGGAGGTCTTCAGAGACAGGTGCGTGCTCACAGGGCCTGGGAGCTTCCTAGAAGCCTTGGTCAGGGCAGGAGTTGACTCCGGGCCTCAGGGGGCACCAAGGAGGAAAGGAAGGCACATGCTCTGAGTGCCTGAATGCCTTGGGCCGCATGCCCACGCTGGGCTCTGTGCTTCCTCTCAGCAAGGAAAAAGGGGTAAGGACAAAGGTAGCCAAGGTTTAATGAGCACCTAATGCATTCCCAGAACGATGGGAAGAGTTCATTCTTTCTTCCTCTTTTCTTTTTTGTTTTACCCTTAAAAATAACTAGGGGCCTGGTGCACAAAAATTTGTGCACTTAGGAGGTCCCTCAACCCGGTCTGTGTCCTCTCGCAGTCTGGGACCCCTCTGGGGATGTCCACCTACTGGCATGCCAGGCCAGCCTGGGTGAGGGGCTGATGGCTGTTTGCAGGCTGGCCAAGCCCCCCAGTGGGGTCTGTCACCCCATTGGGGTGTGGCCAGCATAGGTGATGGGCTGAGGGCTGTTTTCAGGCTGCCCACAGCTCCCATTGACCCAATGTCCCAGCAAGGCTGGCTGGAAGCAGGTTTCTGGGGTTTACTTATCTTCTATAATTGATACACTGTTCCTTTAAGCTGACATCTAGGCAGGTAATGAAGCCTCCTGTCTGCTTCAGCTCGTGGTTTCTATAATTGAGACAATGTTGCCTTAGTAGTCACAGCCAGGACTGCTGTTTCTCCACCTTCGAGGCTTCTATAATTAAGACAATGTTGCAAGTATGTTGTTGCCTGGAGCCAGGAGAAGCCCAGTGGCTGGCAAACAGTTTTACTCCTGCTGCAACGGAAGCTGTCTGTTTACTCAGCTCTGTGACTGCTGGCCTCCATCTTGGCTGGGTTAATTTGCTTACAGTCGCTCTGATTGGCTGGTGGACGTGACTTAGGCCCAAAGAAATGGTCAATTTCAATATTACGCTTTTATTAGATTAGAAGCTGCTGTGAACAATCATGTACAGGTTTTCTCATGGACATATATTTTCCTTTCTCTTGGTTAATTACATAGGGGTGTAATGAGTTTATAATTAACTTTACCAGAAACTGCTGTTTTCAAAGTCATTGCAGCCTATTACATTCCTATCACTATCATACAAACATTACATACTTGCTAACATATGGTATTTTGTCTTCTAAATGTTACTCTTCTAATCAATATATTGGGTAAAATGCATTCTTGTTTTAAATTGCATTTTAATTGTGAATATTTTCATGTGCTTTCTGGCCATTTACATGTTTTCTTTTGACTATTCTTATGAGTTATTTATCTTCTAATTATTGTGTTACAATTGTTATTAATTGGGACAAACTTACGTCGTCTATGTATTGAGAATACTTTCAACCTGTGGCTTGCCTCCTTATTAGGTGTTTCTCAAACAGCCAAAGTTTTTAATTTTGCTGAAGTCTAATTTATTGGTATTTTATTTCATAGCCCTGGTTTTCTAGAGCTTATCTAAAGCTATAGGATGAAACTCAAAGTCACAGGTGTTGTCTCCTATGTTTTATAGTAGAAGTTTTAGAACATTGGTTTCTTTGTTTAGGGATAAGAACCATGTGAGTTAATTTAGGTGCATGGTGGGAGCTCAAGTCTAAGGAAATGAAATTTATATTTTTTTGTATGACTATTCAGTTCATCTAACACCCTCTGTTGAAAATACTATGCTTCCCCTAACGAATTGGCTTCTTTGTCCAAGTCAATTGACCATTAATTGGATATCTTTCTGCATTCTATTTTTTCTGTTAATCTATGTCTATCTTTATGCTACACCATACTGTTTTGATCACTGTAGCTTCATAATAAATCTTAAAATCAGACAATGTAACACACTAAATTTGTTCTTTTTCAAGCTATTGACCACTCTATGTTCTTTGTATTTCTATATAATTTTAGAATCGACTTAACAATATCTACCAAAGAAAGCTTTTTGGGATTTTGATGGAAAATACATTGAAGTCATGTATCAGTTTGGGAACAATGGCTATCTTATCTTGATTTTCTATCCGTAAAATAAATTCTTCCATTCATTTAGGTTTAGTTTAATTTCTCAACAATGTTTTATAGCTTTCAGTGTATAGTTTCAAACTATTTCATTGTTTTTGAAATGTTATCATAAAGGGTATTTTTTAAATGGGAAGAATTTTTTTGAGCCTGGTCCCATTCTATCTTCACATAACAGACAATATTATTTCCATTTCCCAGATAGGCAAAGTTGAGGCTTCTAGACACCAAGGAACCTGCCCATATGTATTCACACAGCTGAGAGCTACAGGTCACTTGGCTCTGCTATCTTCTCTGAGTGTGGAGGCTCCTGCCAGGAGCCAGAGCTTCACACACCTTCCAATGAGTCAGGGTAACTGCTGCATACCCCAGACTTATTCCTCCCGTCATGGAGATGTCCCCGGGAGCAGGGTTGGTCAGGACAAGCCAGCTGACACTGAACAGGCTGGCCTGGATGGGCACACCAGGAGCTACTCAGAGAGACCCCCCTCACTGACCTAGCAGGAATCATGGCAAACAAATAAAGCACAGCACATCTACCATGGGGAACGCCATGTGCCGCCAGGGGGGTGTTAGGACCGTGGCTGCCCCATCGGGTAATGTGCAGAGAAGTTGGTGACCATGCGCCCGGCATGCAGACCTCAAGACCCCACCCTGGGCAGGTGTGTGTGTGTGTGTGTACGCATGTGTAAGAAACCTGGCCATGAGAACAGGGAAAGGGATTGTCAGGGTGACAGGGCTGTGACTACTCTTTATTCTCTTAAAATGTCCTTAATGAAGGGACGTGACAAGTAATTGAAATGCACGTCCTGCAGTTGGGTCCTGAATTAGGAAAACACCTGTGCTGTGGAGTACACTGTGGGGACACTGGGCAAAATGGAACATGGACCGAACGAATATTAGGAAATGCTGCTGCGCCATTGGTACATTTCCTGCTTTGATCACGCTGCTGCGTGAAAGAGAACCCCTTATCTTCTGACGGTTATTGAGTTTAAGGGTGAATAGAAATCTACTGTCCTCTTCGTGCAACTTCTCTGTAGGTTTGCGATTATTTCCAAAATAAAAGGTTAAAAAAGCAAAGTGCCCTTTGTAGTCCTTGTTGTTTGTGTAATTAACAAAGAAGAGAAGAGAAAGAAGTCCCGGTCCGAGTGTTGACAGCTCAAGGTCTGAGGACCCTTGGGAGGTGAGGGCGGGGCTGTGGCCTGAGACCCAGGTGTCCAGGAAGCCTGATCTGAAGGCTCCTTCAGGGAGGTGGAGGCTGCACAGCCTTTGAAGTGTGAAGTGGGAGGCATAGTCAATTGAAAATCGATGCACAGGACAAGCAAGTCATCTCCAAGTCAGAGAGGCCTCCTTCCCTCCCGGGACAGGCTGCTTTTCACCCTGGTTGCCCCAGGCTGTGTGTATGTGTTGTGGGGGGGTGTGGGGGGGGGCGGCCTGCAGGTGAGTGGAGACTGACTAGGCCAAGGGCCTCCCCAGCCTTCTCTTTCCTGTGGGCCTGGCTCTTGGACAGCCATCACATGTCCTGGGTATCTCCTGCCAAGCAGGCCTCTGCACGCAAGTCTCACCCGCTTGGCCTCAGGTTGTACATTAGCAAGGTGGGTCAGTCTGCCCTGGCAGGGTGGCTTGGTTGGTAGGAGCACCGTTACACACACACACACACACACACACATACACACACACACATGCGCGCGCAGACACAAAGGCTGTGGGTTCAATTTCCAGTCACGTATCTAGGTTGCGAGTTTGATCCCCAGTCGGGAGGCAATTGATCCACGTTTCTCTCTCACATTGATCCATCTCTCTTTCTCTAAAAACCAATAAAAACATATCCTTGGGTGAGGATTGAAAAAATAAAAAGATGAGTCAACCCTATGGGCCCTGCTCACCTCAGAGAGCCTGGAGTTAGAAGGTGTCCAGGAGGGAATGAGGTTGGAAAACCCTGTGGGCAGAAGCTGTCTGTATCTGGGTCCTGGAGGTGCCTGTCACATCCTAGGTGTTCACCAAAACTCAGTGGGTGGTCGATGTGTTTGTTCATCAAATGTGTACTCGTGGCTGTGCCAGGACTGGGACCCGGGGCAGTGACCAATGGAACATACACAGCCCTGTCCCCTGAGATCCCAGCGGTGAGTACACTGTGTCAACCAAGGAAGGGCACAGCCTCACAGAGGGTGGCAGGCACGCAGGCACACAGGCCCCAGATGCAGCAGGGCCCATGCTAGGTTGAACGCTCCTCTGTAGCCATCTTGGAATTCTGGACGATTTTATTTTTGAACGTGTGTGTTCTAAATGAAGTCCAGGGAAAGTGGAGCAGGCGGGTTCGGAGCGGGTACATGAATATGTGTCAGCCCATTCATGTACCTGCATGTGCTGGAGAACTATGGGGGGCAGTGACTCAGGGAGGACAGGGGGAGTTTGTCACGTTGACAGCTGGTAAGTGTCGGGTGGACAGCCCTACGAGGTCACACTTGCTGTTAGGACCAGGATGTGCTGGGCAGTGGAGTTCTAAGAAACACAAACAAGAAGCCCCACTATATCGTTTCTCACTCATGTCACCAGCCACTTAGGATGAAAATGATGACAGAGGAAAAAGGGAAGGAGAGTGGCCTTCCTTCCTTCCTTCCTGGACAGCCAGCTGAGCTCCGCAGTGTCGGTAGAATGTGCCCCGGTGTCAAGAGTGCAGTGAAGACATCTGAGTTGTGTGGCGCATTTGCACTGTTTTGATGAGAAAAAGTCCATCTGCATGTGTGAGTTACAGTAATGGTAGTGATTCACATGAGTTCAACGCTCTTATGTTTTCACTTAAAACGGGGCTTGGATAATAGAAAGGTAAAATCCGTGCTGACGTTTTAATTTTTCTTTACTTGGATTGACATTAAACACCAAATTAAAACACTATGACAAAAGGAAGACTGAGGATAAAAGGAAGAAATGTCACATGTCAGCACCTGGAACCACACGCTTCCCCTGCGCCTTGCATGTGGAGCCACAGCAACGCAAAGAGCAGGTGGAGGATGTAGGGGAGGCAGGTGGTCAGAGAGGAGGCTGAGAGAAGGGGCCACGAGGTCTGGAAAGCTGGGGCTCCCTACCAGTGGGGTTACTGTAGGGAGGAGGCGCAGGGTGGAAGTGGACCCCTCAGGTGTGCTACTCAGTACCTTTTTAGGGACAGCCAAGGAGAGGGGGTTTGGGGCAGAATGGAACAGCCCCTTTCTTGGTGTCTCACTTGAACAAGGTTCTGAAACCATATGTGTCTGGACACCTATGGAGGAGGTGACTCTGGGCCTAGTTCAGGACTGGCCTTGAGCCTCACCTGTGCCCAGAGCCTACATGGAGGTGGGGCACCCCCCTCCCAAGAGTGGTCTGCAGGATCTGAGGGTGTGGGAAAGCCTTTGATTTCCCTGCCTCTAGCTGTTGTTCACCACCTAACCCCACCCCCAGCCTGGAGGCAATCTTGGTCCCAGTGGGATCCGCCTGCAAGGAAGGTCCAATGTCTTTCCTGTCACTCAGCAGCCCCGCCTGCACGCCAGCTGGAAGATGCTGGCCTGTCTGATGTCTGGGGAGCGCGGCCCTCCCTTGGAAAGTGGCTGATTAAAGCCGAGGCTGGTGGTGATGGAAGCAGGTCCATTAGCTCTGGGGCAGGTGGCACATGGCTTCCTGTCTGTGAGCTTGCTCAGGTCCTCGGCAGGGGTCCTGGGGGAAGCAGTTCTCACACACACACACACACACACACACTCACACTCACACTCTCTCACACACACTCACACACACACACACTCACACACACTCACACACACACACACACACTCACACACTCACACACACTCACACACACACTCACACACACACACACACACACTCACACATCCCAGGACCCCCCGTGAGACTAAAAGCAGCTCTGTGAGGTTGCAAGGTGCGCTGGCAGGAGGTTAGGGAGGAGGAAACCTAGTGGACTTGGGTTCCTGTGTGGCCACGCTGGACTGGGCTCTCTGAATGCATTGCCTCATGCATATAATCCTCACATGCGTTCTCATCACCATCATCTTAGCAACTGCTCTTTGCAGCGAATTGACTCTGTGTCAGGGATTTTCCATGTTTCATCTCAGACTTTCATGTGACTTAAAGTAACCACAGGGTGGGGGGCACAGTGCTCATACACATGGACTCCGCAGCCAGACTTCAAATCTGCTCCGAGGACCCTCCGGGCCCTGAGCTTTCCTCCCCGCCTCGCTGCCCTTCCTGTCTCTCACTCACTGTGCTTCCTGAAGACACCTCCCAAATAAATGCCTTGAACCTAATCCTCATCTCAGGGTCTGAGGTGGGAATCTGAGCTCAGACCTCCCTTTGGATACACAGAGGAAACAGGCCCCGTGAAGGCAGCAGGGCCTGAGGTCTCTCTCCCCTGGAGTCCTCAGCATAGCTGGCCAGACGTCAGGCCCCAGACCCCAGAGCCCAAGCTCAGGTACATCCTCCATGAGCAGAGTTTCCCTAGGTGTCCACTTACCTGCGGCCCCAATGATGTGGTCAGAGCAGAGTTGGCAAATGGTTCTTTCAGCGACTTGGCCCATTCCCTGACCAGAGCTTGCCTCTCGATGCCAGGGGCAGGTGCCACAACCGTTTATTAGGGGGAAATGAGGATTTTTGAGAAAGATTTCTGAGACATGCAGGCATAGATTCTGTGTGTTGGTGCTGGGAAGTCATGGGGTTAGCCACTCAGAGTGCCCAGCTCATGGGAGCTGGAGCTGGAGCTGGGATGGGCCCGACCCCCGCTGCTGAGGCTGACCCAGAGACCTAGGTGTGGTGGGTCTTGGGGACAGGTATTGCTCAGGGACAAGGCCCAGGCTCTCGGAGGCTGCAGAGTGGAGAGCTTGGTTGGGCATCTCCAGACTTGTAGGTTTTTGAGGGGATTTTTTGTTTGTTTGTTTTCGAAGATCTCCAGTGGCCTGGCCTGAAGAAGCAAAGGGAAGAAGAGGAATAACGGTTGGAGTGTAGTAACTCCCCCTGGGTTCCAGCCAGACGCCAAGGAGAACTACTTTTAAACAAAGCACCATGGAAGGTTTAACCAACTGCTGAAACACATGGCATTTACAAACAATACAGTGGAACCTTGGTTCTCAACTTAATTTGCTCTGGAAGACTGTTCGAGAAGCAATTTGTTCGAAAACCGAATAATTCGCCCCCCCCCCCCATTAGAAAGAATGTAAACTGAATTAATTTGTTCCCTCAAATGATTCTGTTTCAACCTTTCTCAATTGCCTGTGGGCAGTATTTGTGAGCACTCACACCCTTAGCAACATCAGCACTCTTCACAGCCTCTTCATGTTTTAAAATTGCGTCAATCGCCAGTCTCGCCATGGCATTCTCAGTAGCCAGAGCAGACAAGCTCTATCATACTTAGCAATTATTTATTTTTTAATATAGTATTTTTTAGTGTCTAAAGTTTTACATATGTCTCCTTTTTTCCCGAATGACCCTTTCCCCCAACCATTACAATTATTTACTTTTTAAGTTTTATTGTTATTATCACAACTTTCCTTTTCACTTTGCTGTTGTCACTAACCTTAGAACCCATGGAGACTTACTGTACATATCTAATTTAATAAAAGTGTAATATTAAAATCGACTGTTTCTTTGGGATGCCTAAGCCAAGCTCACCAGCCAATCAGAGCGACTGCATGCAAATTAGCCCAGCCAAGATGGCGGAGGCCACAACCCCAGGAGAAGCCGCAAACCAGGGTCCAGCAGGACAGATGGAAGACCTCTGCCCCACAGGCCACAGCTGCAGGGCGGGAGGAGCGAGCCGGCCCGAGACTGCAGTCTGGATCACAGGGTGGGAGGAGCAAGCCAGCCAGTGGCTGCAGTCTGGATCGAGGCCTCGTGCGGGGGAGAGGGGAGTGAGCCACCCGTAGCGGCGATTCAGGCCACAGCCACAGGGCGAGAGCAGCCAGCCGGCCCTGAGGCTGCGGCCTGGAATCAATCGTGAGGCACACACATGGAGGCTAAGTTTCCATGTGTGTGCACCCCGTGATAGATTGTGGGATGTGTGTGTGCCCCACGATCCAGGTGGGAGAAGCGAGCCCACACTGCGGTCCAGGGGAGACAGAAGCTGTGCCATTGGCGGGTCCCTGAATGGAGGGTTGGATGGTCCAGAGGTGGAGGTGCTCCTGCTTTGCAGCTGCAGTGCCGGGGCTGCATGGGCAGCTGCCACCTGGCTGGGGCTGAGCCCTGAGCTGGGGGTTAATGCCCCCTCCCATGGAAGCTTTAATGAGGGAAGGAGGGCTTCCTCTCTCACACACAATGCCTCCTGGGCCCACTTTCTTGCTGGTTCCATTTTCTCTGCCACAGGGGCAGGGGTCTCCTTCTCCCTTCAGAGCTGGGGTGAACCCACGGGAGCCAGGAGATGGAGAGATGGGCAAGGGGGGCGGGCGGAGGGAGCAGCAGCCAGGGAGAGTTTGGAAGGAAGTAACCAGGTAGGGGAGGGGTGGAACAGGATGGCGGGAAGAAATTATGAAAGAGTCAGTGGACAACAGAGTTAAAAAAAAGAGGATGTATGAGTGACCTGTAGGGCCTATAATGAAAACTAAGTATAATTGTGTACTGGGGACAGATTTTAAAAGTAGAAGTCAGAAAAGAAAAAACGATAAATGATAGTGGATAATTGGGCAGGTAGATTGATAGGTATTAAAACAGTGGAAGTAAGTAGAGAAGAATGTATGGCAAAGGTAGGATGAGAGAAAAAGAGGGAGGGAAGAAAAGTTATTAAGGGGGAGCTGGTAGAGCTTAAAAGGAGAATGGGAAGAAGGAAGGAATGGGGGAGGGAGCAAAGCAGGTCAGAGGGAGGAAGTGAAGAAAAAAATTAAGGTGGGAAGGAAGGAAAAGGGGAGAGTGGGCAGGGGTAAAGATAAAGGAAAGAAGGAATGTGGGAAGGGATGGAGGGTAGTAGAAAAATGGGAAGAATGATGATGGAACAGAAGTAGGAAATAAGGAGGAAAGAAAAGTTTATAAATGATGAGTCAGTAGGAAAAGTGTTACATAAAGGAGAAAAATTGTGTGAGAGGAAGAAGCCAATAAGGAAGTCAAATACAATTGTGCGTGAAGGGGATAAGATTAAAAAAGAAAGTTAATAGGGG
>PVJC01029386.1:0-20000 GCA_004026665.1 Murina feae
GGGGGGGGGGGGGGGCATGTGGGGACAACCAGGCTGGCAGGCAGAGTGGTTAGGGGTAATCAGGCAGGCAGGCAGGTGAGTGGTTAGGAACCAGCAGTTCCAGATTGTGAGAGAGATGTCCGACTGCTGATTTAGGCCCAATCCCTGTTAACCAGCAGTAGGACATCCTTCCAGGGGTTCCAGATTGGAGAGGGTGCAGGCCAGGCTGAGGGATAACCCCCCCATGCACAAATTTCGTGCACCAGGCCACTGGTTTTTTATAATAGCCATCCAATGGGTGTGAAATGGTATCTTATGTTTTTGATTTGAATTTCCCTAACACTAGTGATTGTAATCCTCTTTATGTGCTCAATGCCCATTATATAACTTTTTGTCAGAAATGTCTACTCAAGTGTTTTGCCTACTTTTGAATTTAGTTATATATATATATATCCATATCCTTATATATTCTGGATATAAGATATATGATTTGCAAATGTTCTCTCTCACTCTGGGTTTATCTTTTCATTTTGCTGGTATTATTGTTTTCCTAAAATGTTTAATTTCGATGAAGTTTGGTTTTTTCCTGTTTTATTTTATTATTACCTGTGGTTTTAGTGTCATGTCCAAAACTATTACCACATCTAAAGTCACAAATATTTAACTCTATGTTTTCTTCTAAGAGTTTAATACTTTTAAGTCTAACATTTAGTATTTTCATTCATTTTGTGTTATTTTTGTATATGGTATGAGGTAAGAGTCCAGCTGCACTCTGTTGCATGTGGACATCCAGTTTGCCTCTCACCATTTATTGAAAATACTGTCACTTCCTACATTGAATGGTCTTGGCACCCTTGTGGAAAATAATTTGAACCTATATGCTGGAATTGATTTCTGAGTTTCCTACAGCACTCCATTGCTCTATATAACTGTAATTATGTCAGAACCACACCTTTTTTTATCATTGTAGCTTTGCAATTAACTTTGACATGTGATAACTTGAGTGTGCTAACTTTGTTCTTATTCAACATTATTTTAGCTTTTTAAAATCTCTTGAGATTTTAAATCTCAAATTCCGTATGAATTTTTGCATAGATTCATCAATTTCTGCAAAAAAGAAACAAACAATGCTATTGAGATTGTGATGGAGAATATGTTGAATCTCTAGACAGCCGTGGCTAGTATTATCAGTTTAACACTAGTATTCTCCTAACCCACAAATATATAATGTCTTTTCAATGATGTATGTCCTTTTTTAATTTATTTCAGCAATGTTTTATATTTTTCACAGTCCCAATCTTTTCCATTCTTGGTTTAATTTATTCATAATGTATTGTTCTGCTTTATGGTATTGAAATGGCATTATTTTCTTCATTACTTTTTGTAATATTCAATGTAGTATACAAAAGGCAAATGACTTTTATATGCCAATTTTGTAACCTGCAACTTTACTAAATTTACATGATCAAGCAGTATTTTCAAGTAGTTGTTATTTTTCTCATGTAAAACCATATCATTCAAGAACAGATAATTTTACATTTTCTTTTTCAAATGTCTTTATTTCATTTTCTTGCCCACTTCCTCTAGCTAGAATTTTCAATACTATCTATAATAATAAAAGCTAATTAGATCGGATATCTTCCAGATGACATTCCAGATGAAGCCAGGGCTGCAAAGGAAGCCCGAGTCCTGGGTGCCTGCTGGCAGCAAGAGGGAAGCCCGGGTCCCAAGTACCAGAGGGAAGCTGGTGCCAGCAGCCAGGGGAAGGAAGGTCTACTCTTGTACAAATTTCGTGCATTGGGCCTCTAGTGTTGAATAAAAGTAATAAAAGTGGACATGTAGGTTTTTCATATATGGACCTGAACATATTTTCCACAAAGTTTTTGTCTATTCCTAAGTTGAGTGTTTTTGTGAAGATACTAGGGGCCCAGTGCAAAAATTTGTGCACCTTGAAAGGAACTGTGGGCTGTAAGGCTATGGTGGGCACAAGGGCAGGTCTCAGCCTATTCTCCACACCCCCACCTGGGCTCTCTCGCCTTGGCCCCTGGTCTCCTGTCTGCCAGCAGCCCCTCTCCCATTGTGGCTGCTCCCATGCACTGACAGTGTGGAGCAATTGGGGCTGGCACCATCAGCAGATGTGAGCAGGGCCAACACCATCAGCAGGTGCAAGCACTGGGCAGGACTGCGGCACACAGGAGCAAAGAATTTTCAGTAACCACCAGCGGCTTACCCCAATGACAACAACTGGCGCCTGCCTTGGTCCAGCACCCCTGCTTCACAATCCCACCATAGCCAATGCCCTCCATGTTCCATGCTCTGCCACCTGCTGCTGATTCCTGCCACATTCCTGATGATGTCCACACCATCTGGTGGTCAGCAGTAGTTCAGTTGTTCAGTTGTTCTGCCATTCTGTCTATTTGCATATTAGCCATTTATTATATAGGACTAGAGGCCCAATGAATGAAATTAGTGCAAGCGTAGGCCTTTGCAGCCCCAGCTGCTGGGGCCCTCATGGCCCTACTTACCTCATGGCCCCAGCTGCCTTGCAGCCCTGGCTCCCTCATGGCCCCAGCCCCGCCTCACACCCACCTTGACCTGGCACTGCCTGCATCCACCGCCACACACCCCAGGTTCCCTTGTTTCGTGGAGCCCCCTGATCAATCACCCTGCAGAGGGTGGTCTGGGCCTCCCTCTTTGGGGCAATCATGGAGCCCCCCCTCCATTGATCGCCCCCCGGCTGGTGGCCTGGGACTTCCTCTGCAAGGGCGATCATGGGGTGATGGTGGGACCCCCGACCAATTGCATTGCACCTACCTGTCTTGGCTGGACTGGTGCCAGTGTGTGTCATAGCGTGGTTGGTCAGAAGGTCAGTCTGCTGTTTGGCAGTTTGGTCGATTTGCATATTATTCTTTTATTTAGACTAGGCACCTGGTACATGAAATTTGTGCGTGGGAGGGGGCCTCAGCCCAGCCTGCACCCTCTCCAATACATACACTTCAGGGAATGTCTGACTGCCACTTTAGGCCCAATCCCTAATTGCTTTTATAATTCAGGACTGCTGGCTCCTAACCACACTTTCTACCTTCCTAATCACCCCTAATCGCTCTCCCCTGCTGGCATGATAGCCCCTGCTCTCTCCTGCCAGCCTGATCGCCCCTGACTGCTCTTCCCTGCTGGCCTGATCACCCCTAACCTGCCTCAGCCCCCACCACTGTGTCTTTGTCTGGAAGGATTCCAGAAGACATCTGATCTAATTGGTATATTACCCTTTTATTAACATAGATAGTTGAATTTTTTTCAAATACTTTTCCTACATCAACTGAAATAATTATGTAATACTAGCGGCCCAGTGCACAAAAATTTGTGCACTCAGGAGGTCCCTCAGCCCAGCCTGTGCCCTCTCGCAGTCTGGGACTCCTCTGGGGATGTCCACATGCTGACATGCCTGGTCAGCCTGGGTGAAGGGCTGATGGCTGTTTGCAGGCTGGCCAAGGCCCCCAGTGTGGACCCTCACCCCATTGGGGTGTGGCCAGCCTGGGTAATGGGCTGAGGGCCGTTTTCAGGCTGCCCACAGCCCCTTCAGGTTTTGGGTCCCTACTGGGGTGCCTGGGCAGCCTGGGTTAGGAGCTGATGGCTGCTCGCAAGCTGGCCAAGCCCCCCAGTGGGATCCCTCACCCCATTGGGGTGTGGCCAGCGTGGGTGATGGACTGAGGGCTGTTTTCAGGCTTTCAGGCTGCCCACAGCTCTCATTGACCCAATGTCCCAGCAAGGCTGGCTGGAAGCAAGTTTCAGGGGTTTATTTATCTTCTATAATTGATACACTGATCCTTTAAGCCAAGGCCTAGGCAGGTAACGAAGCCTCCTGTCTGCTTCAGCTCATGGCTTCTATAATTGAAAGAATGTTGCCTTAGTAGTCGGGCCCAGACCTGCTGTTTGCTTCAGCTCCGAGGCTTCTATAATTGCAACAATGTTGCAAATATGTTGTTGCCTGGAGCACAGAGAGGCCCAGCCGGCCAGCAGATAGTTTACTCCTGGAGCAACGGAAGCCGTCTGTTTACTCCAGCTCCGTGACTGCTGGCCTCCATCTTGGCTGGGTTAATTTGCATACAGCCACTCTGATTGGCTGGTGGGTGTGGCTTAGGTGTCCCATAGAAACGGTCAATTTCAATATTACTCTTTTATTAGATTAGATGATTTCTTCAATCTATTAAATCCTAGTAGTTACATTCTACTATATAATTATTTTGTTTAATATTTGCATGTTGAATCATTCTGCATTGTAGAAATAAATCTTACTTGGTCATAGTTTATAGACTTTAGTTGAGTTTTCTAGAATTATCATGGAGGATTTTGCATCTATATTCATATGAGATATCGGTCTGCACTTTTATTTTCATGTAGCATTTTTCTGGATTTGCTATCAGGGTAATGCAGGTCTCATGGGATGAGTTTGAAAATGTTCCCTGGCCTTTTCAATTTTCGGAAGCATTTGAGGAAGATTGGTGTTAACTGTTCTTTAAATGTTTGTTAAATGTACCCTGTGAAGTCATCCATTGTGGGGCTTTAATCTATTAGGAGACAGATTACTAATTCAATCTCCTTACTAGTTACAGGTCTACTTAGATTTTCTGTTTCTTCATGATTTCGTTTTGGTAGATTGTGTGTTCCTAGGAATTTGCCCATTTCATCTAGGTCATCAACTTGTTGGCATACAAATATTCATATTATTCTTTTATAATCCTTTAATTTCTATAAGATCAGTAGTAGTGACCCAGTTTGTTTTCAGATTTCAGTAATTTGAGTCTTCTCTCTTTTATTTAAATCAGTCAATGTAAAGGTTTATCAATTTTGTTGATCTTTTCAAAGTACCAATTTTTTACTTCATTGATATTTTTTATTCTATATTTTACTTATCCTTGCCATTATCTTCATTACTTCTTTTCTTATGATTATCTGGCTTAGTTTTCTTTTCTTTTTCCAGGAGCGTAGCTCTAGAGTTAGTTTGTTGGTGCGAGATTTTTCTTCCTTTTTAATGTACTTGTTTATAGCTGTAAATGTCCCTCTTGTTTCTGCATCCCATACATTTTGGTATGTTATATTTTCATTTCTATTTGTCTCCTGGAACTTCCTAATTTCTCTGTTATTTCTTCTTTGACACATTGGTTGATTGAAACATTATTGTTTAATTTCCATGTATTTTTGAATTTCCAGATTTACTTTTGCTATTGGTGTCTAGCTTTATTACATTGGGACTGGAAATTATTTCCAATGCCTGGTTGATTTCCATCATATTAAATTTGTTAAGAACTATTTTGTGGCCTAACAGGTGACTTGTCTTAGAGATTATTTCATATGTACTTGATAAAATTGTGCATTTTGCTGCTGTTGGGCAGGATGTAGAGGCTTTGATGGTGTTTGCGTCCTCTGCTCCCTTATTTCTCTATTTTCCTGTGTTTGGTCTGGTTGTTCTAGTTATTGCTGAAAGTGCGTATTGAAGTCTCCAACAGTTATTTTAGAGGTGCCTAAGTTCTGTCAATGTTTGCTTCCTAAATTTTACAGCTCTAATGTTTGTTATGTAGCTTTTTATTAGATGTACCAGTTAATAAAGTGGATTTTTTTCAATAGAGTTACACATATGTTGATATATATGCAAGTTGATATGTATGCTATTTTGTTGTATTGACAGCAAGCTTCAAAACTTCATGTCAAATTTGCTGATGATGTTAACATCATAGATATTTTTTACACTTAAAAATATCAAAATTTGTGTCAAAAAAGGAGCACTTGCAGGAAATTTTACTTTATTTATTTTGAAGAAAAAGTTATTGTGTACTTCAGGAATCTTATGGTGAACATGCTCCATCTCAAGATACTTATGAACAGTGGTTTAAACACTTTAGAAGTAATGATTTCTATGTGAAAGACAAAGAATATCTAGGTCAACCAAAAAAGTTTGAAGGCCAACAATTATAAGCATTATTGGATGAAGATGTATGTCAAACTCAAAAACAACTTGCAGAAACATTAAACGTTGCTCAGCAAACAATGTTTGATCATTTGCAAGCAATGGGAAAGATTTTAAAGGAAGGAAAATGGGTGCCACATCACCTGAACAAAAGACAAATGGAAAACCGAAAGTCATCAGTAAAATGTTACTTCAACCGCATGGAACAAAGTCTTTTTTGCATCAAATTGTGACTTGAGATGAAAAGTGGATTTATCTTGAGAATCCCAAAAGCACAAAATCATGGGTTGATCCAGGTCAACAATCAACATCAACTGCAAGGCCAAATCGCCTCAGAAAGAAGACAATGCTCTGCGTTTGGTGGGATCAGGAAGGTGTGGTGTATTATGAGCTTCTAAAACCAGGTGAAACCTTTAATGCTGATCAATACTGACAACAAATAATCAATTTGAACCATGCTTTATGTTTTTTTTAGCAAAACTTTATATATATATATATATATATATATATATATATATATATATATATATATGATTTTTTTACAGAGAAGAAGGGAGAGGGATAGAGATTTAAAAACATCAATGAGAGAGAAACATCAATCAGCTGCCTCCTGCACACCCCCTACTGGGGATGTGCCCACAACCGGGGACCCTTCAGTCTGCAGGCCAATGCTCTCTATCCACTGAATCAAACCGGTTAGGGCTGAAACACGCTTTGATCGTGAAATGACCAGAATGTGCCAGAAGACACAGCAAAGTAATTTTGCTTCATGATACCACACCATCACACACTTCAAAACCAGTTAAAGACACATTAAAAGATCTTGCCTGGGAAATATTCACCCACTTGCCATATTCACCAGACCTTGTTCCTTCAGATGACCACTTGTTCTGATTGATGGCACACGCACTTTCTGAGCAGCACTTCAAAATGTACGAAGAGCCCTGACTGGTTTGGCTCAGTGGATAGAGCATCGGCCTGTGGACTCAAGAATCCCAGGTTCGATTCCAGTCAAGGGCATGTACCTGGGTTGCGGCACCTCCCCAGTAGGAGGTGTGCAAGAGGCAGCTGATCGATGTTTCCCTCTCATCGATGTTTCTAAGTCTCTATCCCTCTCCCTTCCTCTCTGTAAAAAATCAGTAAAATATATTTTTTAAAAATGTATGAAGAAGTGGAAAATTTGGTCTCTGGATGGTTTGCCTCAAAACAAGAAAAGGTCTATTGGGATGGTATCCACAAATTACCTGAAAGATGGGGAAAATGTGTAGCTAGTGATAGACATTATTTTGAATAAAGCACTTTTGATGTTTCTCTTGAAATTATGTGGGGGTTTTTATTTAAAAATCTTCCATTATTAACTGGTACACCTAGTATATTTGTTTTATCTTTTTAATAAAATCATGTTATTATGATTATACAATGTCTTTCTTTGCCTTTAATAACAGTTTTGTATAAAGTCTATTTTCTTAATTATAGTCATTCTAGCTCTCTTTAAATTTGTATGTGTTTGGGTAATCTTTTTTCATTTTTTCACTTTCAACCTACTTGTGTCTTAATATCTCAAGTGAGCCTCATGTAGACATCAAAAGGTTGGACGTTTTTTAAAATCCATTGTGCCAATCTAAACATTTTGATGGTTGAATGTAAACCTTGTAATTATCAAAGTAATTATTGATAGGAAGAGATTTAGCTCTGACATTTTGCTATTTGCTTTCTGTATGACTTCTAGATTTTTCTCCCTCATTTTCTCTATTTCCTCTTAGGAGTTTGCTTCTTCTTTTTTTTTTTTCTTTGTAATGACAGGTTTTGATTACCTTCTCATTTGTTTCAAGTTAATATTCTCATTTTGTTCATAGATCATTTTTCTGATTCTATCTATTACTTTATTAAAATTAATTGAAATATGTTTGACAATAAGTTTAAGGTATGTAAAATATTGATTTGATACATTTATATGATTGTTATATCACATAATTGCTATTTCTTTTTTGTTGTGAGAATAATTAAGATCTAGTCTCTTAGCTAATTTGATTATTATACTAGGGGCCCAGTGCACAAAAATGTGTGCACTCGGGGGACGGGGAGGGGTTCCTCAGCCCAGCCTGTGCCCTCTCACAGTCTGGGACCCCTTGAGGTATGTCCACCTGCTGGTGTGCCTGGCCATCCTGGGTGAGGGGCTGATGGCTGTTTGAGGGCTTGCCAAGCCCCCCAGTGGGGACCCTAACCCCATGGGGGTGTGACCAGCCTGGGTGAGGAGCTGAGGGCCATTTTCAGGCTGCCCACAGTCCTTCAGGGTTCGGATCCCTACTGAGGTACCTGACCAGCCTGGGTGAGAGGCTGAGGGCTGTTTTCAGGCTGCCCACAGCTCCCATTGACCCAACGTCCCAGCAAGCTGGCTGGAATCAGGTTTCTGGAGTTTATTTATCTTCTATAATTGAAACTTTGTTGCCTTGAGCGGAGGCCTAGTCAGGCATAAAGCCTCCTGTTTGCTTCAGCTCTGTGGCTTCTATAATTGAAACATTGATGCCTTGAGCAGAGGCCCTGACAGCCTAGGCAGGCAGTTTCAACTCCATATCTGGTGCAATGGAAGCCTCCTGTTTGCTCTATCTCCATGGCTGCTGGCTGCCATCTTGGGTGGTTAATTTGCATACAGCCGCTCTGGTTGGCTGGTGGGTGTGGCTTTGCTGGTGGGCATGGCTTAGGTATCTCAGAGTGATGGTTAATTTGCATATTACTCTTTTATTAGATTAGATAACTAGGGGCCCAGTGCACAAATTTGTGCACCCTGAAAGGAACTAGGGGCATGAGACTGTGGTAGGCACAGGGGCAGGCCTTGGCCCATCCTCTGTGCCCCCCACCCCCTCCTGCCATCGCTGCCTGGTCCCTTCTCTGCCAGAAGCCCTGCTCCTGCTGCCACCACTCCCACAAGCTGACAGCACTGGCCCTGCTTGTACCTGCTAAAGGCACAGAGCAAGGCACAGAGAAGCCCTCAGGGATGATCAGGCCAGCAGCCACCACTTGCACCTGCTGATGGTGCCAAGCAATCGAGACCAGCGCTGGGCACCAGCAGCAGGTATGAGCAGCAGCTCCAGTAATGGTTGCAGGTGCAAGCAGGTCCATCGCTGGCAGCAGGTGCAAGAAGCAGCTGCTGGCCCCAATCTTCCCTGAGGAACAGGGGCAGGTAGAGAAGCCCTGAGGAATAATCAGGGCCGGTGCCGGAGTGCCAGCCATGGGTGCTAGCAGGGCCAGTGCCAGCAGCAAGTGCAAGTGCTGGGTGGGACTGTGGCATGTGGGAGCAAAGAATTTTTAGTAACCACCAGGGGCTCACCCCAATGACAGCAACTGGTGCTTCCACTTTGTCTGGTACCCCTGCTCATCTGTTCCACCATCCTTCCATGGCCAATGCCCACTATGTTCCACGCACACCCCCTGGTGGTCAGCATACCTCATGGAGACTGGTTGTTTGGTTGTTCAGTTTTCCCAGTTGTTCTGCTGTTTGGTCTATTTGCATATTAGCCTTTATTACATAAGATATTGTTGAATATAGACAACAATATCTTATGTAATTATTCACTAATCATAGGTCTCCATGATTTGTCTTCTAGTTGTGTGTACTCTTAAATAGTACATCTGTTGTTTATCCATACTCATCCTCTTTGCTCTCAGTTTTTACAATTTTGGCTGTTTTGGACTCCACATATATGTGATATCATGTGATACTAGAGGCCCAGTGCACAAAATTGGTGCACGGGGGGGGGGGGGGAGGTTGTCCTTCAGCCTAGCCTGCAACCTCTCCAATCTGAGACCCCTCGAGGGATGTTTGACTGCCCATTTAAGGCAGTTGGAGGTGGGATCAAGCCTAAACGAGCAGTCAGACATCCCTCTCACAATCCAGGACTGCTGGCTCTTAACCGCTCACCTACCTGCCTGCCTGATTGCCCCTAACCACTTCTGCCTGCCAACCTGATCACCCCCTAACCACTCCCCTGCCAGCCTGATCAACACCTAACTGCTCCCCTGTTAACCCGATTGCCTCTAACTGCCCTCTCCTGCTGGCCTGGTCCCCCAAAACTGTCTTCTCCTGCAGTCCTGGTTCCCCCCAACTGCCTTCCCCTGCAGGCCTGGTCCCCTCCAACTACCCTCCCCTGCAGGTCATCTTGTGGTGACCATCTTGTGTCCACATGGAGGCAGCCATCTTTGACCACATGGGGGGGGCGGCCATTTTGTGTGTTGGAGTGATGGTCAATTTGCATATTACCTCCTTATTATATAGGATTATTATATAGGATTAGTCCTTCTCTGAGTTATCTGACTTAGCAAAATACCCTAGAGGCCCATGGGTGTTGTTACAAATGACATATTTCTCATCACTGAAATATGTTCCATTGCATGTGTGTGTGTGTGTTGATGGGCACTAAGGTTGTTTTCATATCTTGGATATTGTGAATAATTCTACAATACACATGAGCCTGCATATCTATCTTCAATAGCCTGTTTTCATTCTCTTTAGGTATCTACCTAGAAGGAGGATTGCTGGGTCATATGGTAGTTCTATTTTTAATTTTCTGGGCAACAATCATATTGTTTTGAAGTACATAAACCAATTCGCATTCCCACCGTCAGTTCCCAGAGGTTCTTCTCATCCCCACCAATACTTGTTTTCTCTTGTCTTCTTCATGATAGACATTCTAGTAGGTGTAAGATGATGCCACACTGTGGTTTTGATTTGCATTTCCCTGATGATTAGTAATGGTGTTTACCTTTCCATACACCTGTGGGCCTTTTAGAGGTCTTCTTTGAAAAAAATGTCTATTTTTTTTATTAGTTACTCTGTGCATGCTTTATCCAATTGTTGTTTTTTATATTAAGTTGTGTGACTCCTTTGCATATTTTGGATATTAACCCTTTATCTGATATATGGTTTGGAATTATTTTCTTCCATTCTGTAGGTTGCTTTTTTACTTTATTGATTTTTTTTTTGCTGTGCAGAAGCTTTTAAGTTTGATGTAATCCTGCTTGTTCTTTGTGCTCTTTGTGTACTATCCAAAAAATTATTGCCAAGACCAATTTTAAGGAGCTTCTTTCCTTTTCTTCTAGGAATAATATGATATCAATTCTTATGTTCAAATCTCAGATTCATTTGAAATTAATTTTTTGAGTGGTGTAAGATCCATACTTTTTCCCTATGTTTCCTGGTTTTTTGAGCCACATATACTAATTTAGGGGTTTGTGTGTATGATTATTGTGAGGATTTTTACAAATAAAGTTGCATATATACAGTTATTTTTTTTTCTTTTCAGTGCACCTGATCATCCTCCTTTGCCAGTTTAGACCTTTAACTCCTTCACTTTTATGTGTTTTTTTTTAATTTGGTCACAAATTATCCCTGTAAATGCTATAAGTTGTTGTGGGTCTTTGTGTGTTTTGTTGTGGCTGTTGTTTTGGGGGGTATTGTTGTTGTTTTGTGATCTTATTGATAGTGTTGTGACATTTTGCTCCTTGTTTCACGTAGAATAATCCCCTTGATTATTTCTTGCAATGGCAGTTTTCTGGTGATGCAATCGCTCAGTTACTCTATGTCTGGAAAAGTATTTCTCTTTCATATTTAAAGGATAACTTTGCTGGATAAATTATTCTTGGCTGGCAATTTCTCTCCTTCAGTTATTTGATTATGTGGTTCCACTCTCTTCTGGCCTATAGATATTTTGCTGGGAAGTCTGATGAAATTCTGATGGATTTTTCTTTGTTGGTCACTTCCTTCTTTTTCCTGGCTGCGTTGAGGACTTTTTCTTCATCGCTAATTTTGGACAGTGTCTATATGTCTGTTACTGTGCCAGTATCAGGTAGTTTTGAGAACTGTGGCTTTGTAATATAGCTTGATATCTGGTATTGTGATCCCTCCAATTTTGTTCTTCTTTCTCAGGATTGCTGCAGCTATTCAGGGTCTTTTCTTATTCTAAATGAATTTTGGGGGATTTCATTCTAGATCTGTGAAATATGAAGTTGGTATTTTAATGGGGATTGCAAGGAATCTATAAATTGCTTTGGGTAGTATGGACATTTTAATGATGTCAATTCTACTGACCCATGAACACAGTATGTTCTCCCATTTGTTTAAATCTTCCTTTATCTCTTTTTTCAATGTCCTGTAGTTTTCCCAGTACAGGTCTTTTACCTCCATGGTTAATTTTATTCCTAAGTATCTTAATTTTTTGGTGCAATGGGAAATGGTATTGTTTATTTAGTTTCTTTTTCTGAGTTCAGCATTGGTGTATAAAAAAGCCATAGATTTTTTATCCTGCTACATTGCCAAATTCATTTATTAAGTCTAGTAGTTTTTTGATGAAGTCTTTGGGGTTTTCTATGTACAATATCATGTCATCTGCAAATAATGACAGTTTTATTTCTTCTTTTCCAATTGGATGCCTTTTATTTCTTCTTGTCTGATCGCATTGACTAGCACTTCCAGTACTATAATGAACAGGAGTGGTGAGAGTGGGCATCCCTGTCTTGTTCCCATTCTTAGGGAAAACAGTTTTATTTTTTGCCCATCAAGTATGATGTTGTCATATAAGGCTTTTATTATGTTGAGGTATGATCTTTCTATTTCCACTTTGCTGAGAGCTTTTATCAAGAAAAGGTGTTGGATTTTTTCAAATGTTTTTGTGCATCAATTGATATGATTATTTGATCTTTGCCTCCCAATTTGTTTATGTGATGTATAATGTTTATTTATTTGTGGATATTGTACATCCTTGCAGCCCCAGAATAAATCCCACTTGGTCATGGTGTATGATCTTCTAATGTAATGCTGGATCCGATTTGTTAGGGTTTTGTTGAGGATTTTAGCATCTATGTTCATCAGGGATATTGGCCCATAGTACTCTTTGTTTGTGGTGTCTTTGTCTGGTTTTGGAATTAGGGTAATGCTGGATTCACAGAAAGAGCTTAGAAGTGTTCCTTCCTCTTGAGTTTTTTGGAATAGTCTGAAGAGGATAGGTTTTAGTTCTTCTTTGAATGTTTGGTCAAGCTCACCTGTAAAGCTGTCTGGACTAGGGGGCTTTTGTTTGCTGGAAGCTTTTTGATTACTACTTCAATTTTTCAGTAGTTTTTGGCCTATTCAGTAGTTTTTTATTCTTCCTGATTGAATTTTTGGAGCTTGTATATTTCTAAGAATATGTCCATTTTGTCTAGGTTGTTCAGTTTGTTGAAATAGAGTTGTTCATATTATTTTTTCATAAGTCTTAGTATTTCTGTGGGGTCGGTTGTTATTTCACCTTTTCATTTCTGATTTTGTTTATTTGGGTTCTCTCTCTTTGCTTCTTGGTGAGCCTGGCTAGAGGTTCATCAATTTTGTTTATTCTTTTAAAGAACCAGCTTTTGGTTTTATTGATCTTTTGTATTGGTTTTTTGGTCTCTATGCCATTTATTTCCACTCTGATCTTTATTATTGCCTTCCTTCTGCTTATTCTGGGATTTTCTTGTTGCTCTCTTTCTAATTCTTTAAGTTATACAATTAGATAATTTATCACCATTTTTCCTTGTTTTATGAGGTAGGCCTGTAAAGCTATGAACTTCCCCCTCAAGACTGCTTTCACTGTGTCCCATAGATTTTGGGATTGTTGTGTTTTCATTGTCATTTGTTATTATGATTGCATTGCTATTGATCTCTCCCTTGATATCTTCCAGAATTATTTTTATGTATGTGGGTGCTTCTGTATTGGATGCATATATGTTTACCAGAGTTATATCCTCTTGTTGAATGCTTCTTTCATTATTATGAAGTGGCCTTCCTTATCTCTTGTTATGGCCTTCACTTTGAGGTCTAATTTGTCCAATATAAGTATTGCTTCCCCAGCTTTTTTTTTTTCATTTCCATTTATCTGAAAAAAATTATTCCATCTCTTCATTATCAGTCTGTGTGTGTCCTTTGTTCTGAGGTGAGTTTACTGTAGACAGCAGATATATAAGTCATGTTTTCTTATTTATTCAGCTACCTATTTCTTTTGATTGAAACATTTAATCCTTTTGCATTTAAGGTAATTATTGATAGGTACTTGTTTGTCACCATGTTTACTCTCTATTCCTGTGTTCCTTCTTCCCTTCCTTTTCCTTTTTTCTTTCTACAGCAGCAGTCTCTTTAGCATTTCTTGCATTGCTGGCTTGATGGTAGTAAACTCCCTATTTTTTTTATTTTTTTTTGTCTGTGAAGTCCCTGATTTCACCTTCAATTTTGAATGATAGTCTTGCTGGGTAAACTATTCTTGGATTCAGTCCCTTTCTTTGCATCACTTTGTATATTTCACTCCATTCCCTTCTGGCCTGATATGTTTCTGTTGAGAAATCATTTGATAGTCTAATGGGAGATCCCTTATAGTCAACTCTCTGTCTCTCTCTTGCAGTCTTTAAGATTCTTACTTTGTTATTAGTGTTTGAAAATTTAGTTATGATGTGTCTTGGTGTTGGTCTTTTGGGATTCATCTTGTTTGTGACTCTGAGCTTCTTGGGCTTGTGTGATATTTTTTATTTCCAATATCAGGCAAGTTTTCTGTCATTATTTCTTTAAACAGGTTTTCTACTTCTTGCTCATTTCCTCTCCTTCTGGCACCCCTATTATGCAGATGTTGTTTTGTTTCAGGTTGTCCCAAATCTCCCATAGGCTCTCTTCCTGCTTTTTAAGTTTTTTTTCCAGTTGCTGCTCTTCTTGGGTGTTTTTTTCTACCTTGACTTCTATCTCAATGATTCAGTCCTCCACTTCTTCTAGTCTACTCTTGATGCTTTCTATTGTGTTCTTTATTGTAGCTATGTCATTCTTCATTTCTTTTTTGTTCTTCTTCATTTCCACTTAATTCTTACACATGTTGTTAAATTTGTCTTCCATTTTTTTTCCAGAATCCTTATGACCATTGCTCTGAATTCTTTTTCTGACAAATTGTTTGCCTCCATTTTCTTTACTTCCTTTTCTGGTGATTCCTCATTTTCTTTCATATGGGGGCTGTTTCTCTGTCTCCCCATTTTCACTCTTCTCAGAGTGTCTGGTTATGTGGCTCACTCTTTACTATATTGACCAAAAGGCACAAAATACAATTAGACAAGACCTGACACAAAGGGAACAACAAAATATGAATGTATTCACAATACCAATAACCCCAAATAAATGTGATCACCAGGGAAAAGAGAATTACAGGAGAGAAAAGAACACAAAAATGATAATAATTAAAGGAAAAAAGGTAAGGGGGGGGGGAAGTAGGAAAAAAGAAGGGGAAAAATATACGTATATGCAGAGAAAACTACACAAAACCAACAAATAAATAAAAAAAAAATGAAAACAACAAACACTCCAAAAAATGGGGGAGACTGAATCTGAAAAGTTCGAGCTTATTTCCAGAAGGTAAGGTGAAGGAATTGAGTGAATGGGGGAATGGCCACAATTCAGTATGGAGGAGGTAGAAAGAGAATGAGTATATAAGGAGAAAAGTAAAACTCAAAATGCTAAATAAAATAAGTAAATAATTTCAGAAAAAATAATTTAAAATTAAAATTTATATATATTAAAAAATAAGAAAAAATGTCCTCTTTCTTTAATCTACTTATCTATATATTCATATGTTTTTTGGAAATGGCAAATAGAGTAGAGAGCAGATAGGCCTGAGTTTGGTGAATGAAACTAATTAAGCTATTCATAGAAGAAAAACAAAAACATTAAATAAAAACAATCAAACAAACAATGACAAGAAGAAAAAAATGGCTAGCACAGAAAGTGAAAAGAGAAGGGTGCATGGACTTGGAGCAGGAGAGAGGAAATAAGATATATGAGTAAGCCATGAGACTAGTATAATAGTAATGCATCAATAAAGCAGATAAAGAAGATTAATTTTTAACAAGGAGTAAACAGGAGGGAGAAAAACTAAATCAGGAACAAGAGAAGAGAAACAGGATGAAAAAGAGAGAAGTGAGAAAGAAAAGATTGGCAAAAAAGAAAATTGAGATAAAGTAAAATAATGATAAAATAGTAAAATTAGACTGTAGAACAGTAGTCCAAAAGAAATAAAAGGTAATAATAGTAATAAGAATAATCTAATCTAATAAAAGAGTAATATTGAAATTGACCATTTCTCTGGGACGCCTAAGCCATGCCCACCAGCCAATCAGAGTGGCTGTATGCAAATTAACCCAGCCAAGATAGAGACCAGCAGTCACGGAGCTAGAGTAAACAGGAGGCTTCCATTGCACCAAGAGTAAACTCTCTGCCTAGGCCAGCTGGGCCTCTCTCTGCTCCAGGCAACATAGTTGCAATTATAGAAGTCACAGAGCTGAAGCAAACAGGAGGCTTCCATTGCACCAGCGATGAAGGAAACTGCCTGCCTAGGCCAGCTGGGCTTCTACTAAGGCAACATTCTTTCAATTATAGAAGCCACGGAGCTGAACCCAACAGGAGGCTTCATTACCTGCCTAGGCCTCGGCTTAAAGCAACAGTGTATCCATTATAGAAGATAAATAAACTCCAGAAACCTGCTTCCAGCCAGCCTTGCTGGGATGTTGGGTCAATGGGAGCTGTGGTCAGTCTGAAAACGGCCCTCAGCCTCCCCCCCCCCACAGGCTGCCCAGGCACCCCAGTAGGCACTTGAACCCTGAAGGGACTGTGGGCAGCCTGAAAACAGCCCTCAACCCCACACCCAGGCTGCCCAGGCACCCCAGTAGGGACCCAAATCTTGAAGGGGCTGTGGGCAGCCTGAAAATGGCCCTCGGCCCCTCACCCATGCTGGCCACACCCCCATGAGGTGAGGGTCCCCAATAGGGGGCTTGGCTAGCCTGCAAACAGCCATCAGCCCCTCACCCAGGCTGGCCAGGTATGCCAGCAGGTGGACATCCCCCAAGGGGTCCCAGACTGTGAGAGGGCACAGGCTGGGCTGATGGACCTCCTGAGTGCACAAATTTTTGTGCACCGGGCCCCTAGTAATAATAATAATAAAGAAGATGAAATAAAAATAAAGAAAATAGAAAAAAATAAAAAATAATTTTAATTTCTTAAGTAAAAGATAAGATAATTAAAAAGTGATATAGTGGAGTGTCGTTTACTTCAGCTGAATTTTATTGTCCCATGGGGGCTGGTTTAAGACCCCTCTCTACTATTCTGTCTGCACATCTCAATTTCCTGTTAGGTAGTCAGCACCATGTTGAAGCTCCCAGCCATTCACAGCTCCTCTGTGTCAGACTCCACACCATGGTTTCGGGCCGGGACCAATCTGCCCATTTTCAGTTTTTCTGCCTGCTTTCAGTTTTATTTGCACAAATGTCTATTTCTGACGTGGCCTCTAGATGGTGGTGTTGCTGTATTAGTTTTGGGGACCCAATGGCCCCTCCATCCAGTCCCTGAGGGCTCTCTGGGGATATTTAGAAACATCGTTTCCCTGCTGAGCTCAAGGCTGGATGTGACTGGGCTACTAGGAGGAGCCCAGTCTTCAGGAGAAAAATTGCTGTTCAAGGTTAGAGAGGCCAGACTGTCCCAGAGCTACTCACCTCTCCCTATTTTGCTCCCCAACTTTCACAAAACCACCTTCCCCTGCTCCGACCAAATGAGCCACTGGGCCAGGGCTCCCTTAGAACTCCTTTTGCAGAATTTTATAGGTATTTTGTTTCCATTTTTACTAATTTCAAGATGTTTGTATTTAATTTTCCTTGACCCATCACGTTCAACAGTTTGTTTAATTTCCACATATATGTAGATTTTGCAGTTTTCTCTTATTTATTTATACTTTCAAGCCATATTTGGAAAAGATGGCTGGTATGATTTTATTCTTAAATTTGCTAAGACTTACTTTGTGCCCTACCATATGATCTATCCTAAAGAGTAATCTCTGTGAACTTGTGTAGAATGTTCATTCTGTTGCAGTTGAATGAGATGTTCCAATAAATCTATTAAGTTTATTATGCCTATTCAATCATAGTATGGTTCATTTCCAAGGTTTCCTTCTTGATGTTTTATCTGAATGACAAAACCATCGCTGAAAATGGGGTATGGAAATCACTTACTATTATTGTATCTTTTCTTCCTTTAGATCTGTATTTGCTCAATATATTTAAGAGCTTAGTTGTATGGTGAATATATATTTACAATTGTTCTATCTTCCTGATCTATTAATGTCTTTATGATTATGTAAAGACCTTCTTGGACTGGTTACAATTTTTACTTAAATTTTGTTTTGTCTGATATAACTATGGCTATACATTATTTTTTGGTTTTCTGTGCATGGAATGTCTTCTTCCATCCCTTCACTTTGAACTACATGTGTTTTTAAAGTTGAATGGGCCTCTTGTAGGTACCATATAATTGGTTTTTGTTTCTTTTTTATCTGCTCCATCTGTGCATTTTGATTGGTGGATTTAATCTATTTATATTTAAAGTTATTATTGATATGTGAGGACTTGATACTGTCATCTTACTTATAGCTTTTTGGTTGTTCTGTGCTTACATAGTTTGCTTTTTGTTTCTGCCTATCTTTGTAGAATGGTGTTCCATGGTGGCATGCCATTTTCACATTCAGCCTCAGTTTATTTGTTTAATGTTTCTATTTGGAAAACATGGCTTTGAGCTTCTGAGTCTGCTATTTTGTTGACATCACTCTATGCTACAAGTTTTAGTCTGTAATTTCATTTTTACATGAAGGGGAACTGGTGGTGATGGAGGTGGTGTGTGCTATACAGGAACGTTTGTGCTTGTCAGGTGCTTGGGGAAATGGTCTTTGCCCTAGAGCCACACAACTCAGCCTTTCCCTGTGTGGGGCTAGTACAGCTTCCAGGTAATGCCTTATGGGGGAAGTGATTCTCACAGAAAAGATGGTGTCTGTGGTTGGTGTGGGAGAGGGGCTCAACACAGGGACATTCAGCCTTTCCCCCAAAACATCACAATTTAAACTTTTTGTGTATGATTCCAGTTTCCTACAAGCTATTGTTCCTCCACTGGATCTCAGTGTGAATGCCTGGAAGATATTGTGTGCTGACAACTCTCTAAGTCCCTGCCCTACCAAAAAGTTCCAGAAGCCCCCGGCAGGTGGTGACTGGCCTTGGAGTTCCCTGAGACTTGGTATACCCAGTGGTCTTGGACCCAGCACTGGTGCCGAGTTTGACTCTGTATTACATTGGTGAACACTACTCACCCCTACATGGGGACTCACTGAGAAACTTGCAAACTGCTGTAAGGGCTCTTTCAGTGGCTCAGTGTAACAAATAGCCAGAAAGAAGAGGCTGTGGATGCCTTAGGGTGCCTGAGATCTTTTGTTGACATGCCCTATCCCGGTACTAGTGGCAGCTGATGTTGGTAGAGCATGGCCCCTCTCACGTGCTCCCGGGTAAGAAAATGCAGCTATCAACTGTAGATGGCTTTGTAGCGCCTACAGGTAATCCAGGGTCAGTCAAGGAGAGTCTGACATTGACCAGCACTGGAGTACCTCCCGAAAGGCCCTAGAACCAACACACCTAGGGAGTAGCTTCAGTCCACATCCAAGCATAATCCAATTAGCTTCCAAAGTGGCAATTATCTTCGAAAGGGGGCCTTGGAAGGCACCAGATCATGCTGGGATGGATCCTACTTGTGGGGTCAGCCCCTACACAGCAGCTCATACATGTGGTTAGAGTCAATCCTCACCGTGAGCCATGCAGAGGGTCAACTGCATCCACAGGTGGGCCAACAGCAATCAAAACTCATCTACAACAGGAGGCTCACATAAGCCACATAATGTATGTTCCTGGAGCACACCACATAGGTAAGCAGGGAGATTATGCACGTGAGCTCCATAGGACACCTACTACGTAAGACCACTCTACCAAAAAGAGAGAGCTAAGATACAAACCCCAAATGAAAGAACTGAAGAATTTCCCAAAGAGCTAAATGAAATGAAGGCAATCAATCCACCAGATACAGAGTTAAAAAAAAAAAAAAAAAGATTAGAAGGATGCTCAAGAAACTTAGGGGGAGAATGGATAAACTCTGTGAGAACTATGCAAAGAGATTGCATTAGAAAAGGACATAGAAGCCATTTAAAAGTCGGAAATGAGG
>PVJC01029387.1:0-21917 GCA_004026665.1 Murina feae
TTTATCCAAATTAACAACGGCTTTTCTACCTCTTCAATGTCCTGTGATCATTGTTACTTTCACACCATTAGCAACATTAGCACTCTTGATGGCATCTTTATGTTTTAAAATTGTGCTAATCAGCCATTTTGCCAGAAACAAAGGAAAAAAATTCATAGCACAATTTCCTGAGATGTTAACAACCTTTTTGATATTCTCTCGTGGTCTTTACCTTTTGGCATTTTAATTACGACATATCTGACTTGGGCCTTTTGAGGCTCATTTTGTGTGGGACTCTCTGCTCTTCCTGAACTTATATGTCTGTTTGCTTCGCCAGGTTAAAAATGTTTTCCATCATTATTTCTTTAAACAATTTTTCAATCCCTTGCTTTTTTCTATTTCTGGTATCCCCATGATATGGAAGTCTTTTAAAAGTTTTATTTTTCAATTACAGTTTACATTAACATTTTTTTGTATTAGTTTCAGTTGTATAGCATAACACTTAGATAATTACATACTTTAGAGAATGTTCCTCCTAATATTTCAAGTATTCACCTGGCACTCTACACAGTTATTACAATATTGTTGACTATATTCCAAATGCTTTTACTTTATATTCCCGTGGCTATTTTGTCACTGCCAATCAGTACTCGTTAATACTTTCAACTGTTGCATTCAGCTCCAGGGCCCCTCTCCTTTGGCATCTGTTAGTTTATTTTCTATATTTATAAGTCTGTTTCTATTGTGTTTGCTTGTTTGTTTTGTTAGTTAGATGCCACATATAAGTGAAATCATATGGTATTTGTCTTTCTCTGTCTGGCTTATTTCACTTAGCATAATAAAAAAGTGTAGTACGTAAATACAATAATTCTTTTTTTTTTTTTGATCATTCAAAAATAATAGAATCGTAGCATTTGCAACAGCCTGGGTGGACCTAGAGGTTACTATCCGAAAAGTTTTTATTCAGATTGTGTATGATCCACTACCTTGTCTTTTGATTTCTAATTCAGTCCTTGGCTTCATCTAATCTGCTATAGATTTTTTTAAATATATTTCTCATTTCAGTGGTTGTATTCTTCATTTCTGACATTTTTTTAATGTTCTCTTTCTGCTTTCTTGTGTTTTCTCTTTTTTTAAGTTCTCACTGAGCGTATCCATTTCTCCCCTAAGTTTACTGAGAATTCTAATAACCAGTGTTTTGTATCTGGTAGAATGCTTGCCTCCATTTCTTCTAATTATTTTTCTTGTGGTTTGTCTCATTCTTTCATTTGGTCCATGTTTCTTTGTCTCCTCATTGCGGCTGACTCCTGGTGTTTGTTTCCATGTAGATCTCCTAGTCTTGGCAGAGTGGTCTTCTGTAATAGATGTCCTGTAGGCTGAGTGGTGCAGTTTTCCTGGCCACCTGAGCTGGGTTCTCCAGGGATGTTCCTTGTGTGGGTTGTACCTGCCTTCCTATTGTAATTGAGCACTAATTGCTGTTGGGACATCAGTGGTAGGATTGACCCTCAAGCTGGCAGGCTGTGAGTACATTCTGTGACTGCGGAGGATGTGCTGTGATGTGTGGATTGACCCCATGAGGTGGGAGTTGCTTTAGCTTGCTCAGGGGCTTACCATGTCCACCCACTCTTTGTGTATGTCATGTGTGGCACTAATTGAGTGGTACTCTGATGTGGTCTGAAGCTGGCCACCAAGTGTGTTGTTTCTGGAGCATCTTGAATGAGATTCCAGTTCAGGCCTAGGTCAGCCACTGCCTGTGTCTAGCCTGGGGTTCCTTAGAGCTATAAAGTGATTTGCGTTGGTAGCTGGACTGTGCACCTAGGAGAAGCTATGCTGCCACACGAGGCTGGCTTTCAGCATTGCCCAATGTGAGGATACTTATCAAGAGGTACAAGTGCCTGAGTCCAGTTGCTCCTCATTTTGAAGTTGTGAATCTTTGAGAGATATTAGGTAATTCCTCAGTGCACGCTGAGGCCAGCCACTTGTGAGGTACAGCCACTGAAAAAGGTTTGGGCTGATGTGTGACTTGCGAGGGGTAGGGGAGGCAACTCTCAGGGTATCATGGGAGGGAAGCATGCAGTGTTGAACAGGTTAGTGGGACTCATATTTGGCACCTGCCTATGCCTGTAAGCTGTGTGGGGATAGGACTTCACAAAGAATCAAAGGCATCTTCTCATAGTTCTATCTTAAAGAGAGTTATCCCTTAAGCCTTCACCATAAAGCCAATGGATTCAGTTCCTCCCCATGTCTCTGAATTATTTTTGAGCAGCTGTCCTTTCACTGAAGCTTGGGATGAGTGTTTATGTGTTAATCTGTGTTTGGGCCCTTTAAAAGGATACCTGAGTCTAAAGCAACCCTCCATCTAACCCAGATTAATGCCCACTGGTTTGCACAGCAGATGTTTTGGTGAGTCCTCTTCTGACATTGGTGCTCTGGGTTTGGGAACCAAGTGTGGAGATGGGAACACACACTCATCAAAGTGGACCTCTGCAGCTGATATATCCCTACTGATGGATTTTTAACCGCCACAGGTGGGTATGGGACTAGTGTGTTTTGAGTCTCTGCCCCTCCAACCAGTATTGAATATCCTTAATTATAGTTCTGTTCAGCTAGTCTTCAGGTGATTCTCAAGGATTGTTATTATAATTTTGTTGTAATTTTGATGCATTGTGGGAGGAGGTGAGCACAGCATTTAGCTATTCTGCCATCTTGACCAGAAGTTACACATATTTTTTATTTCACTTCTTATATTATGTTTAATTATATGTTTTTGAGATTTTTTTTCTCAAACAATGTGAGCTTCCTCAGGCAGTAATTATGTCTTATTCTAACATGTTGCATAGAGACTTGTCCAGAGTACATGATTAATAAGTGTTTATTAGTCCCCATTAATGGTAATCATCATGACATAATATAGCCACAAATCCAGCTTAATTTATTGAATCAAAAGCCATACAGAATAATCTTCACTTTCTTTTTGAGTCCACTTACATTATAAGTTATATAAGATGAGTAATATTCATGAGTTGAGTTAGATATTCATATGTTTTCAGGTTAAGAAGTCAAGACAAACTTTGTTTTAAATGCATTTACATACAGGGTTCAAACATTTTTGGCACCTTACTTTTCCCCCTGAACCTGAAAATTTTGGTCTCTCAAACTTCCAAAAGTCATTAAGCTACAAAAGTTAAGTAATTAAAATATTTCTTTACAAATTTTCAGAAATGGTTAGAACAGTTTTTAACATCCAATTCAACAAACACAGTTAAGCAATTATTTTATATTAGACATAATATCTTGGTTGCTGAAAGAGGTTTTTGTGTTTATGATTCTATAAATATATTGACAAATGTAAACTCAGAAGATATCCTTAAAGTAATGAAAACCATTGTGTAATCTAGTGCCCAAAGGCACTAATCTGTAGTATACAATCTAGTACGCAAAGCTACAAATATCATGTTATAGAAGATCTATACATGTGTGGTTATCATGGGATGGAAAAGCTCAAAAGAATTTCTAGAGGTTAAAAAAGGAACAAATTATGTTAGGAGAATATTGACAGAGGGAAAAGACATACTGTATCTTCTGTCATCTAAGACAACTTTTCATATAAGACAACTTTTTAATCCAGGAAAATCTTCTCAAAAATCAGGGGTTGTCTTATACGCCCAGTCGTCTTATACACAGGGAAATACAGTACTTTAAGCAAAACTTCAGCAGTAGTAAGAGGAACAGACAAAACATGGAAGTAGAAAAAGTGGGATATTTACAAAAAAAGTAAGGACATTGAACTTGTTAGGCTAGAACAGTATGTCAGATGTCTAGCTGAAGATACCTTTGTAGAGATGCCATGAGGGCAGTTTGTAGATATCCTGAGAAGCTGGCTGAGGGTTTCAGTTGAAATCCTTGACTACCTGATCACAAGCACAGCTCATGGGCCTGCTCCCTAGGACAGTGAGGAAAGGAAAGATGAGGCAGTGACAGTAATCTGGTTATCAGGCTTCTTAATGGGAGGGGAGGTGCTTTGACTGTGCCTAAAGGAAATTGGATTTTACTGAGGAACAGTGAGTTGAGGCTCTATAGTTAATAATTAATAACTATCCACTAAAATGGCATTCTGCCTATATGCGTTTCAAATGTTAGCTTTTAAAATTTATGTATTCAATTGAGAACATAAAGTAATTATTAAAAGACAGAAATTTGAACTGTTAGCCTGCAACCTGATGAAAATGCTGAAGATAATAAGCTTAAGATAATAATGCTTTAGATAATATCCCTAAGATAATAAGGGATATTTATAATAGCCCAATCATCGGTGTTTATTAAAGTTATAACATTGTTCACAGTGAAAACAGCATCATAAGACCACAATTGGTCAATTAGAAGCATTCCATCTATCAATGCACAGTCAAATCTTAGATGTTTTGCTGAAACATAGTTTGTATTCTTATGAGCAGGAAAATGGACTCAAACATTGTGCATTTTGAATGAAAATTTATGACATTGTCAATCATGCAAATATTTAGGAAAAACTACTGGACTCCTTTCAACTTAAAACTACAAAACACTCCAGCCCTGCCCTAGCTGGTTTTGCTCAGTGGATAGAGCATCAGTCTACAGACTGAAGGGTCCCAGGTTCGACACTAGTCAAAGGCATGTACATCAGTTGCAGGCTCAATCCCCAGTAAAGGCCATGCAGGAGGAAGCCAATCGATGATGTTCCTCTCTCATCGATGTTTCTAACTCCCTATCCTTCTCCCTTCCTCTCTCTCTAAAAAATAAACATATAAAAACATATTAAAAACAAAAACAAAAATACTTCAACCCTTACTGGGTAGCTCAGTTGGTTATAGCATCATCCTGATAGGGCAAGGTTGTGGGTTCCATTCCTGGTCAGGGCACATACAAGACACAACCAATGAATGCATAAATAAGTGGAGTAACAAATAAATGCTTCTCTTTCTCTCAATGTTGTGATTAAATTGCATTTCCACAAATTCTCAATGTATGGCATTACACAGGAAGATGTAAGGTCTTTCCCATGCTAAGCACTTCTCAGAGTGTCTTCAATTGCTTTTGAGCGTTCCTCAGAGTATGTCACATGTGCTTAGGAACATGTCCAATATACATTTTCCTCTGAACTGTCCTTAAGCCCACATGCCTCTAACAATGAGACTGCCATCATGTTGACAGCACTATTATCTGCTGTGAACACTAAGAGGAAGTAACTTCATCTTCCTTTATCATTCTAAATCAAGCATGGAAATGGTTTCTTCATCTTTTCATGGTCCACCTAACTCCAGACTCAATATTCAGCAATCTATACCAATAAAAGAGTAATATGCTAATTAGGCTGGGTCGACTGGCCATCTTCCGGATGGAGGTCTGACTTCCTTCCAGACAAAGCCATAGTGGTGGGGGCTGAGGCAGACACAGTTAGGTATATAGGTCAGCAAGGAGAGCAGTTAGGGATAAGATTAGGCTGGCGGGGGATTAGGGGTGATCAAGCTGGCAGAGGAGGGCAACCAGGTTAGCAGGGGAGGGCCATTGGGGGCATCAGGCATGCAAGTTAGTGGTTAGGAGCCAGTGGTTCTGGATTGTGAGAGGGATGGCTGATCCCACAGGGCCTAAACTGACAGTCAGACATCCCCAAGGGGTCCTGCATTGGAGAGGGTGTTGAGCTGAGGGACACCCCCCACCACCATCTGTGCACGAATTTCACACACTGAGCCTCTAGTATTTTTAAAAAGCTTCAGGGATAATGGATAAGGGAAGAGAAGGAAAGCACTAAAAATCATTTCCCATTGTTACATGGGGCTATGCTCAAAGATCATAGGTTCAATCTCAGCATTGCCTATCGGATAATATTCTGCTGAGTCTTCCCAGCTCTGTGTACAAAGGACCAGCTCTTTTACTACTGAGGATGTGCCAGAGGTATTTGGTATTTTGATTCCAGATTCAAGGCCCCAAGCACAAGAAAGAACAAACTGTCTCTCTTTTCTCTAGTCTAAAGTCCAATGCCCCAATTATAACTTTTATTCTAAGTATTCAGTGTCTTATAATATTTGATAGAGTTATGCTTATTACCATGCATGGAGGTGCCATTGTCCGTGAGTTTTGTTGAGGTTTTATTTTTCTTACAGAATACAGTATCAAGAGGTAAGAAGCTGGTATTAAAGTGTCAATGGTTCAGAAATGTTAGGCCATGATTCATGTTATTCTTTTAGCTGCTTTCTCATTGTGGCTAATAGTTTCCTCAAATACAGAAACATACCTACATTTAGAGCAGAACGATATAGGGAATGTGCGTCAGGGCCAGCTGACAAATGAACCAGGGTGGCTGAGGTAGGGAGGTGGGAATTGCGAAAAGAAAAGACAAGAAAAAGCTGGGGTCGGGAGGTCTGCAAGTCGTTGATTGACTGCAGCAGCTTTATTAACTGCGTAATGCCTTTTATACACAAACACTGAATAGGAGGCTCGTTAACAGAAATGTATTCTTTGTTTTTCTAAACATCAAAGGGAGAGAATCCTTGGTACAGCATATCTCAGTAAATAGTTACAGACTTCTTGGTAAAGCCTTGAAAGAATGCTCTCATTCTACTGATAATTCGCCATCCAAACAAGCCTGGAAAAGCTGTGTGGGTGGGGACTGAATCTTATTAGTCCCTTCAGGTGCAAGGACTTTGTCAGCTTACACCTGGCCTCCCAACAAATGTGGACCTCTGTTTTGTTTTTCTATTAGGAAAGCAAATACATCCTAAGAAAACCTACCTATTACCCTTCTGCTTATGTCTTAATGGCCCAAACAGTGCCATGTAATCACTTGTAGCTGGAGAAAAAGGGAAATCACAGTGAAGAGAAAAGAGTGTTGAAATAAGTGTTGAGTTAGATAACAATGTATGCAAAAAAAATAACAAGATGCATAGAAAACAGTAGTCCAATTTAGTGCCAGTTGAACCTGCCAAATACAGTGTTCCAGTTTTACTTACCATCCCTTCCCAGATGAGATAAAGACCATGCAATCTTTATATTCTCATCTAATAATCTAAACAACTAATTAAGAACTCAAACATTACACAACCATAACAAGTAGAAGTATAATATTGAGACAAAGAAAAATTTAAATATATAGTTTTTAAAACATACTTTTTAAAATAGAGGAACATAATCTGCAGAGACATACCTCTGACTACAAAGATAATTGTTTTTTTTCTGTCATGTTGCCAAGTATGGATTAATTCCTTAGCACCACAATTTCAGAAATACTGCCATTTCATAAGAATGCTTGTAGCTTTATTTTACTAAAAGCTACATTAAGATGATTTCAACAATGCAGGAGAACAACCTTCTCCAGAGTTGAATTCATATCTCTACCTCTTTTAGCATAAAAACTTTTATGATGAGCTAACATACTTGTTTACTATTTATTTTGTTTCTGCCCATTATTGTTTTAATGACCAAGACTAAATTTCAGGAAGTAAACCAAGTTATATTATGAAATAAAATTTAGATTTAGATGCCTTTTAGAGTTAAAACAGGGGACAAAATATTTGGGGTCTTGCCACATGTTCTTTTAATTCCAGCTTCCAAACCACCATTGGATACAAGCTTGTTTTTCTCAGGGTAGGAAAACTTTCAGAAAATTCTAAGAACAGCATAATAATATGCTGCCAAAATGAGCACAACACTGCAGACTTAGAGTAGAATATGTAATTCTACCTTCGGCTAAAGAGCAGATGGGAAGGAAAGGCATATGTCTGGATAAGTGCTCAGATAAAATAAACAGAGGAAAAAGTGTAAATTGGAAGAGACAGTAGATAATAAATGAAAGAGAAAGGCGGAGAGAGGGGTAGGGCTAGCTTGTTGCAGGCATGTAATTTCCTTTCTTTTGGAGAATTGGTATATATAATCCCCTAGGATTGTACAAAGAATCGTGGACAAGTAGCCCCAAACCACTCAGTTCTGACCGGGGTCTATGATGATGCAAAGTTAAAAGCTATGGAAAGAGGGTATGCTCAATATAAGTGGTTGATAATAGCTGAACAAACTGCAGGGCTTTTGTTGAGTAGCGGTACTGATGTAATGGGAAATTGTGATGGTAGCCCATAGTAATTGGTTCATAAACAAAGTGGAATATAAGAGAAGTAAAAGCATGGACAGCAGCATCCCTCACACCCAAGACGTTTTTGTGTGGTTGATGACACAGCAAGTGGGCATATTAGAAGGATGAGGTTGGAACCAGCAGGATAAGCCAGCTTTTAACTGTGATTCTGAAAAGGGCTCGTTGAGATGATGTTGCCCAGCAATGCCATTACTCCCATTTGTTTATTCATCTCTACTCTGGTTAGAGGGAAATGACTGATAGGCTTCCATACAATCATTAATTTATGGCAGTAATTGCCTCAGAGCCCACTGAACACAATCTGTTGTACAGGAGACTAAGAGGGAATTATCTTTGTAGCTTCAATAATGAGAGAAATTGTCAAATACAGAGAGGTTCTTAAGGTGAAATTAACACATCAGGTTTAGGGAAAATGGCATTTAAAATAGAAAAGAGTGTGATGCAATGGGACTATGAACCCTTTACTCCAGCTTAGGTGGAAGGTCTGCTGAGGATGTGTGGGAAATGAGGTCAAAAGGCTGGACAGGAACCAATCACATAATGCTCAATTGGGCCATCTGCAATAGCAGTGGATCCAGAGACTAAAACAGTCAAATTATCAAGGCTTACAGTAAACACTAGTCTGAAAACTCAGTGCATCTATCTTGAGTTTCCTGGTATACATTTTATTTTATTGTATATTTACTATACAATAAATTTATTTGAATGCTAATAAAATATTATTTTTAACCTATAAATATAATACCACTAGTGTGGAATCCAATACATATTTATATCCCTATTGGATATTTATATCCCCTTATATAATTTCCATTGCCTCTTTCATCATAAATAAGTTATTATACATTAATAAATATTTCTGTAGAAGATAACAGAGCAAAGCAAACAGAGATAATAAATATTTTTCAGAAGAAAGCTTTCCAGAATATTAAGAAAATAAAAAAATTCTGAGTCTGGAAAATAAAAGCCTTAAAATGTTTCCAGAACAAATGAATAAAGGGAGTATCTACCTTGAAACGTGTCTGAAAGTGTTAAATGTAAAAAGCCAGAAATGAATTCTGAAAGCATTCAAGCAGAAAAAATAAGTTATCCCTCAAAGAACTAAAACTAGGGTTAGTAAGAGACTTCAGTGAAGCAATAAAAGTCTAAAGACAGAAAAACAATTTTTGTAGACCTTTAAGGGGAAAAATATTGTAACCCAATAATTCTGAAGCTAAGCAAGTTATCTTTTCTTAAAAATTAAAAAGTTTGATTAGGCAAGCTACAGAAGAAAAATAATGGTAGAGAATGCGGAGATGTATTAAACATGAAAAGTTAAATTGCTAAAAGTTTATATTACAAGTGAGAAACTGCTGATATTGATAAAACTAGATGTGAATATTCATGTATTCATTCAAGAGAAATATATCAAACACCTAATAAATGCTGAATATTACAAAACTAAGCATTCAGTGTCATTCCTAACAATTATTAGACCAGTGCAGGGTAAAAATGGAGGTCCAAATTCCAAATTTCTAAATGTTTAGGTTTTATAAATGAAATTAGTTTGAAAAATATAGTCATAATTAGTCAAAAATATGTGATAAGTTATGATTGAAAATAAGTAAAATATGAAATATAATTGACTTGAATTACTATTACATAAATTTTGATGGTGTGTTGTTGAGCCAGTGATTTTTGATTTAGAGAGACATAATTCATAAATTGTTATATACATATTCTAAGATATTCATTCTCTTGCCTCTATTATAACAAAATCAATAATTATATTCTTACTAGGGGTCCAGTGCACAAAAATTTGTGTACTCGGGAGGTCCCTCAGCCCAGCCTGTGCCCTCTCGCAGTCTGGGACCCCTCTGAGGATGTCAACATGCTGGTGTGCCTGGTCAGCCTGGGTAAGGGGCTGATGGCTGTTTGCAGGCTGGCCAAGCCCCCCATTGTGGATCCTCACCCCACTGGGGTGTAGCCAGCCTGTGTGATGGGCTGAGGGCTGTTTTCAGGCTGCCCACAGCCCCTTCAGGTTTTGGGTCCCTACTGGGGTGCCTGGCCAGCCTGGGTGAGGGGCTGATGGCTGTTTGCAGGCTGGCCAAGCCCCCCACTGGGGTCCCTCACTCCATTGGGGTATGGACAGTCTGGGTGACGGGCTGAGGGTCGTTTTCAGGCTTTCAGGCTGCCCACAGCTCCCATTGACCCAATGTCCCAGCAAGGCTGTCTGGAAGCAGGTTTCTAGGGTTTATTTATCTTCTATAATTGATACACTGTTCCTTTAAGCTGAGGCCTAGGCATGTAAGGAGGCCTCTTGTCTGTTTCAGCTCATGACTTCTAAAATTGAGACAATGTTGCCTTAGTAGTTGCAGCCAGGACTGCTGTTTGTTTCAGCTCGAGGCTTCTATAATTGAGACAATGTTGCAAATATGTTGTTGCCTGGAGCACAGAGGGGCCCAGCCAGCCGGCAAACAGTTTTACTCCTGTTGCAAGGGAAGCTGCCTGTTTAGCAGCTCCGTGACTGCTGGCCTCCATCGTGGCTGGGTTAATTTGCAGTCACTATGATTGGTTGGTGGGCGTGGCTTAGGTGTCCTGAGGAAATGATCAATTTCAATATTACACTTTTATTAGATTAGATGACCAATTTTCATATAATTTGTGTTCTATTGATAATAATGCCAAATTAACCTTTCTTGTTTCTTTGTAATTCTTTGATGATTTTTCAAAATTAGTTTTAATTTAAAGAAACATCAGACTATTGAAGTAGAGGCAACCAAAATTGTGATTTAAATTCTCAAAGAAAAGTTAGAAATAAATCATGGATTTAAAAATTGAAATAAATTGCATAAAATAAATTATTTTTATTAGAGCATATGTTACAAAAATCTTAATTTTATCACATAAACTATTATATACAACTAGGGGCCTGGTGCACAAAATTTGTGCACATTAAAAGGGAATTAATTAGAGGAAATATTTTAATATTGCTATTTTCCCTAGCTCTATAATAGAAGTGTCAGAGATGAAAGAAAATTAGTAAATGTATATGAAAATCTTCCTCCTGTCAGAGTCTGGGGCATGCCTCGGGACCCAGAGTCAAGTCCCGTCCACCCACAGCACCTTAAAATTGTGTGAGACCCAGACCCGGCCAGCCCCACCCCCATCAAACCCTGCTGGGCAGGAGGTATAGCTTCAGGTCCTCCGTCAAGCCCTGCAAAAATAATTTTTGTCTGAGAAAAATTAGAATCATTTAAGTGGTAATGTCAGGTTTAGAATTTATATTCACAGAAAATTTGTGAAATAGATCTTTGAAATAAGTACATATTGAGGGTAATTTTATTTCCAGCATTTGTTATGAGTGCTGGAAAATCCATAAATTAATTGCATATTTTTATTATGAGTCATAGGGAGCCCCAGGACCCATGCCATTGAGGGTTAAGTAAGGAAGCTATTATGAGATTAGCTTATTTTGTAAAAGACATAAGTTAACAAAGACTAATTAAAATGTCTTAGAAGGCTAGTCATGATGCAAATAGAAAAACAAAAACATGCTCACATATCCATATACATTTTTAGACATACATGATTGTCAAAAGTTAGTTCCATCATCAGCCATATAAATTTGCTTTGAAAGATAATTTTATCTTTAGTGATTCCTTCTGTAAAACAAAACTTGTTCTGAGAAGTGTTATTTTTTTATGTTAAGATTCAACTATTAATTTTTATCTGAGAAAAGACTTTACTAAGGACCTGGTGAGCCAAACAACACTCCTACCTCTTCCAAACAGGGTAGGTGGAAATTAGTGTTGTAATTAATATACAATAAGGTTATACTCCAAAGTAAAAGTATAGGGATGCATTCTGATATTAAATTAGGGGCCCAGTGCACAAATTTGTGCACCTTGAAAGGACCTGTGGGCCACGAGGCTGTGGTGGATACAGGGGCAGGACTCGGCCCATCCTCTGTGCCCCCACCCTGCCCCTCCCACTGCACCCCTGGTCTCCTGTCTGCCAGCAGCCCCCCTCCTGCCACCGCTGTTCCCACATGCTTACAGTGCGGAGCGATTGGGGCCAGCACCTGCAACAGGTACAAGCAGGGAGGGCCAGCGCTGTCAGCACGATGGTGGCTGCTGCCCCAATCACCCCTCAGGAGCAGGGCAAGGTGGAGAAGCCCTCAGGCGTGGTCAGAGCTGACAGCCACCGCTCACACCTGCTGATGGTGCCAAGTGATCAGGACCAGTGCTGGGTACCAGCAGCAGGTATGAGTGGCAGCTCCAGTGCCAGCAACAGGTGGGAGCAGGGCCAGTGCTAGCAGCAGGTGTGAGCACCAGGCAGGACAGCGGAGTACAGGAGAAAAGAATTTTCAGTAACCACCAGAGGCTCACCCTGATGACAGTTGCTGGCACCCCACCTTGGTCTGGCACTCCCGCTCACTTGCTCCACCATCATGCCACACCCGACGTCCAGCATATTCTGCACTCTGCCACCTGCTGCCAAAGTCTGCCAAGTCCTGTGCATGCCCCCTGTTGTCAGTGCACATCATAGTGACTGGTTGTTCCACTGTTGGATCTATTTGTATATTAGCCTTTTATTATATAGGATTATTACATAGGATGCTATATTGCAAGCCACCAGTATGGTGATTTCTAAAATTCCTTCTATGTTTTAAACAAATCAATGTAAGGAAACTGAATGCAGGGAACTGCTCTTGCTGTTTGAGCCATTTTTCTGGCTTTGAAGAATCAAAGCATTGTTGTTGTTTTTTTCTCTAAATATATAGAAAGAACCTGAAAATTCATTGCTCTTGGCTACTTTTAAGTTCAATGTATTGTTAGCAAAGCTTAACTTTTGTTTCCTACTAAAATCTGCTCTTTGAAACAGCATAACATGCTCAGAAAGTCCTTATTAATAGTTCATGAAAAAGGAGAAATAAATTCTATATAAAAAAAGGATCATCTTCAAGAATTTGCCTCAAAATTCTAGACATTAATCGAGTGTCTCAAGAGATGAATTAAGATGCAGTATTTATAGATTATCAGTAGTTTTTCACTTTTATATTAGTCACTCATCATTGATATTTACTAAGTGTAGGGTCTACAACAATGATCAAGGCAAGGTCTGCACCTACCTTCAATATCTCCAGTGTGGAGATAGCCAATTAAAGAAAAAAAAAACAACACTCCAATTTACAGAGATTAGGAGCTAACTTTGAGGTAGGGATGGGCACTTAATCTGGTTTGTTCATTAGAAAAATGTTCTGAGTAAAAAGACATCTGAACTGAGCCTCAAATGGTGCAGAAGTAAGCCTGGCAAAGAGACACATGAAGCAGGTCAGGCAGGTATATGGTCAGGGTTTTATGATCAAGTATTTTATGAATTCTTCTTCACAATGTAGGTCTAAGCTGTCATGGAGAATTTTCCTGAAAACTACATCCATATTTGTCTACCCTAATTCCACTATAATTTTTACTCCATAAGATTATCCTGTGTTATTTACTTCAGAGAACTTATCTGAAACTAACTTCTTTAGTTTTAAAGGTGAAAAATAATTTAGCTCTCTTGTAGAAAGCCAAAGAGTTATAATAGGACTAGAGGCTCAGTGCACAAATTCATGCATGGGTGGGGTCCCTTTGCCCGGCTGGTGATCAGGGATGATCAGGGCCATCTTGCCCAGTCCTGATCTGGGTCAATCATGGCCAGTGGCTAGGGAGGAACCATGGGAGAAACCATGGAAGGGTTCCAGTGTGTGCTGAGCCATGTCTTGTCCAGTCCTGATTGGCCAAACCCCAGCAGCATGCTAACTTACAAGTTGGAGCATCTGCCCTCTGGTAGTCAGTGCACTTCATAGCAACCACTGGGTGAGACAGTCCCATTGGCCCCAATTGCCAGCCAGGCTGAGGGAACCCACCCATGCATGAATTCATGCACCGGGCCCCTAGTTATTAATAAAACAACAAATGACAAGTGTTAGTGAGGATGTGGAAAAAAAGGAACATTCATGCACTGTTGGTGCAGCCACTATGAAAAACAGGATGAAGGTTCCTCAAAAAAACCACAACAGAACTACCATATTACCTAGCAAGCAGTTCCACCCCTGGGTATTTATGCAAAGAAATCCAAAATACTAATTTTAAAAGGTATGTGCACCCCGTGTTCATTGCAGCATTATTTATAATAGCCAAGCAATGGAAGCAAATTAAATATCCATTAATAGATGAATGGATTAAAAATGGGACATATGTACAATGGAACATTACTCAGCCATAAAAAATAATGAAATCATGTCATTTGTGATGTGACTAAACCACTTGGGTGTATGATAAGTAAAGTAAGTCAGACAGAGAAAGGCAAATATCATATGATTTCACTTTTATGTGAAATCTATAAAACACAATAAATGAAGAAACTGAACAGAAACATCCTAATAGATTCAGAGAACAATTTAATGGTTGCCAGATGGGAGGTAAATTGAGGGGAATTAAGAAGTACAAGTTGCTAGTTATAAAAATAGTCTTAGGAATGTAAGTACAGCATAGGGAATATAGTCAATAATATTATAATAACTACATATGGTGCCAGATGGGCACTTGACTTATTGGGGTACTCAATTTGTAAGGTATATAAATGTCTAATTGCTATGTTTACACTTGATCTTAGCCAAAAGGCTGAGAAGCAATAATTGCTGTTTTACACCTGAAATTAATATGATATTATATGTCAAAGCTTTAATATAAATGAAAGATTTTAAAGAAATAAAAGAATGTGGCTGTATCAGTGACTACCAATCACAAAGAAAAGCAAGAGAAGGCCTCATTCCATTGAAAGAGACTCTTAGCTTAAGAAAACTACCAGTTGGTTTATAATGTAACCAATATGGTTTACATAATTTGAACTCTATCTGCAATTTTACAACTATTCATCTATAAATTTATTGCTCCCTCTCATTCCTATTCATACCGCTTGAAAATATTTCATTTTTAAATTCAAACAATCTAAGGTTTACTGTGGCAGACCAGCACAGGTTCAGTGAGCCTGGGTGGGGATGGGGGAAGAATGTAGAAAAGACAGACAAAGAGAATAAGCTGGGTCTAGGTGGATCTCCTATGCCTGGCTGAGGCCACAGAGAGAGATCCAGACAGCAAGCTGAGTCTTTATTTTATAGCCAGAGGTAAACAAGGTAGTGGTCACCATAATTGCAATGTTCTTATGAGTTTCACTTGTTTTGGCAGCACTTGATGCACCTCCCACAGCCCATTAGCTACCCAGATAAGATCTAGGAAGTGTCATAAGGTCAAGCCTAATTATGCTAAGAGGGCTGTGCCCTCTAAGCTGGGACTTGTTTGTGGCTTGGCCAACAGGTCAGTCAGAGGTTTAACCCTATAGCCACTCCCTACAGTTTACCACAAACTATTTCCTCTTCAATGCCTTTCTTTAACTATTTCTGAGACAAAATAGGGCTCCTCTTCAGTTGTTTATAGTCAAGACAACATGTAGCAACATGGATGACACTTAATCCGTGTGATATTTCATCTCCCAACATTGACCTAGTTTATGTTTTCATATTTCTACTATTGCAATTCCTTTTCAGTATATAAATATTTGATAAAAATTTATCAGGTTGGATTAGAAGACAACTCTTGTGCAATTCCAATATTCACCAGAGGTGTTCTACCTAAAAGTAAGCCACAATAAATGCCATGCCTCCAATAACTGAATATTCAAAAGCTATGTAATTTCCATGATGTAGACAATGACAATCTCTAGAGGGAATGAATTTTTTTGGTTAAAATAATAAGCCATAAAATCTGGAGGAAAAGATTATTGAGTACTTTGCCGAATACCCTGTTTTTATAATTGTGGAAACTGAGGTCACAAAGATAATGAATAGGCTAAGATGCCAGGGATCCTGACCTCTAGTTCAATGGTCTTTCTATTATAGTTGGTCAAATTATCTGTATATATTACATCCAAGGGCAGATTTTTTTTTTCCAGAGAGGAAGGGAGAGGGAGAGATAGAAACATCCTATATAATAAAAGGCTAATATGCAAATCTACCAAACAGTAGAACAAACTGGCACTATGATGTGCACTGACCACCAGGGGGCAGGTGCTCAATGCAGGAGCTGTCCCCTGGTGGTCAGTGTGCCCCCACAGAGGGAGCGCTGCTCAGACAGAAGCCAGCCTCACTGCTGGAGAGTGTAGTAGCAGTGACAGGGGCTTCTCCTGCCTCTGGCAGCACTAAGGATGTCCGACTGTGGGCTTAGGCCTGCTCTCTACGGGAAGGAGGCCTAAGCCATCAGTTGGACATCTCCTGAGGGCTCCTGGACTGCAGGAGGGCACAAGCAGGGCTGAGGGATCTCCAGTGACAAATTTCATGCACCAGGCCTCTAGTCAATAAGAGAGAATCAGCCCTGAACAGTTTGGTTCAGTGGATAGAGCACTGGCCTGCAGACTCAAGGGTCCCAGGTTCGATTCCAGTCAAAGGCATGTACCTTGGTTGTAAGCACATCCCCAGTGGGGAGTATGCAGGAGGCAGCTGATCGATGTTTCTCTCTCATTGATGTTTCTAACTCTCTATCCCTCTCCCTTCCTCTCTGTAAAAAATCAATAAAATATATTTTAAAAAAGGGATAGAACCTGCAACCAGGGCATGTGCCCTGACTGGGAATCCAATAGTGACCTTCTGGTTCATGGGTTGATACTCAATCACTGAGTCACATGGGCCAGGCAAGGTCAGAAATTTTAAATTAGTTATTTCATAGTTTGATTTGGTTTGAAATTTTATCCAGAGTCTGATTATGCTCTCTAAGTTGAATCGGCTATTCACTGTCTTTAGATGCCTTAAATAAGTTTTGTGTCCACAGGGCTTTCTTTCTCATTTTGGTACTATCAAGACATACTAGATATATGAGGAGAGTTATGGAAGTGGACAAGAGGCTAGCTTAACAATCCATCAAATTTTAATCATATTAATTTTTAATCACATTTCTAAACTGTTCTATTATGCCTCACTATACAGTGATGTTTTAAAAAGAGGCACATTTGCTTGAAAACTCAAAATAACCTATCACTAATTATGTCAAAAGTTCTAGGCAAGCCATTTGTCAGAATTCCATTAATGTTCTATGGACAATAGAACAAGCTCTATTTGCTTTAAAATAAAATACATTTTAAAATCAGGTATGTATTTTTGTCATCTTTAAAACAACAAATACTGGACCTAATTGAAATCTTGCTGTGATGTTTAAATACTAGTAGGTCTTAAGTGAATAAATGCTCTCTGGACCATTAACTCTTCTGCTGTCTTAGAAATAAGTGATTGATTTCATAATAAAGCCTTAATTAATATAACGCAGAATACTAGATATGCTGAATAATCATGACATTCAGGCAGTTCGTTCAGTATCGTATATGAATTTTTCTTAGGCTTGTTCTAGTGTCTATTCAGAGGCAGAACTTACATAGTTTAGAAAAACAACTATGCTAAAAATAATTTATATATGGAAACCTTCATTAAGTAGTGGTATTCAAAGTAATGAAACAAAAGAGGGGAAATAAGAAGAAAATATGTCCTTTCTATATGAAGACATCAATGGCCCAGCATTATTCATTCTAAAAAAAGGGCATGACTGCTAAAAATACTTGTTTCTCTAATAAAAATACCACAATTCTGTTCAAATATATAGAGACTGGAGGCCTAGCGAACAAAATTAGTGCACTGGGGGAGTGATTGTTAATTTAAATCTTTCTCTTTTATTAGTGTAGATTATTAGTGTAGATGATTTATTTACTCAATATTAATGTTAATTGTTATCCCTTTTATATGAATTGTTTTTCTAGAAACTGATGAGCCAAAATATGTATTTTGTTCCACAGTAGGTTTACCAAACATGTTGTATTACAAAATTAAGTACTTTTTTCTCTATATTTTCTTTAATCTTGATCTCTGCCTTGTAATTTAATTCACAGATATAAAGTCATTAGAAAAAATGATAATGGCAATGTTTCTATTGTTCATTGAAGTAAGATTCTCTGAAGATGCTGTACCAATATGGTATCAAGCATAAACTTCAGAAAAGTGGAGTCTGACTACTTTCTATAGTCACCCAAGCATCATTGCTATATCTTCAAGTCATCTAGCATTCTAGAACTCTCTTTCCTTTTATTATTAGGTAAACTAGATGCTTAGTGCAAGGATCCATGCACTGGTTGGGTCCCTCGGCCTGATCTGTGGGGATTGGGCCAAAACCAGCTCTCCAACATCCCTCGAGGGGTCCCAAATTGCAAGAGGGCACAGTCAGCTGGTTGGCCATTGGCTGGTCACTTAGGCTTTTATATTTAGACTAGTGGCCTGATGCAAGAAATTTATGCATGGGGGTGGGTGTCCCTCAGCGTGGTCTGCACCCTCTCCAATCTGGGACCCCTCGGAGGATATCCTACTGCCTGTGGGATGGGGCCTAAACTGGCAGTTGGACATCGCTCTCGCAACCTGGGACTGCTGGCTCCTAACAGCTCACCTGCTTGCCTGCCCAATTGCTCCTAACCACTCTGCCTTCTGGCCTGCTTATGCCCAACTTCCCCCAACCACTGGCCTTCTCGTGCCCAATTTCCCACCCTGGACAGTGTGCTTGCCCCCAACTGCCCTCACCTGCCAGTCTCATGTCCCTTAACAGTCCTTCCCTGCTGGTCTGATGGTCCACAACTGCCCTCCCTGGCCGGTCTCCCAGTCTAATTAGCATATTACCCTTTTATTAGTATAGACTAGTGGCCTGGTGCACAAAATTCGTGCATTGGAGGGTGTCCCTCAGTCCAGCCTGCACCCTCTCCAATATGGTACCCCTCAGGGGATGTCCAACTGCTGGTTTAGGGATCAGGCCTAAACCAGTAGTCAGACATCCCTCTTGAAATCTGGGACCACTGCCTGATTGCTCCTAACCATTTTGCCTCCCAGCCTGCTCACCCCTAACTGCCCCCCCAACCAGGCTACTTGCCCCCAACCTCCCTCCTCTTCTGGCCTCATAGCCCCCAACTGCCCCCCATGGCCGGCCTGATTACCCCCAACTGGCCCCTGCTGGCTTGATTGTCTCCAACTGGCCCCACTGCTGACCTACTTCAACTGCCACCAGCCTGCTCTCCCCCAAATGCCTTCTCCTTCTAGCCTGATTGCCCATAACCGCCTATGCCTCAGCCCAGCCACTATGGCTTTGTACGGGAGGATGTCCAGAAGGTCTCCCAGTCTAATTAGCATATTCCCTTTTTATTAGTATACTAGGGGCCCGGTGCACAAAAATTTGTGCACTGGGCGGGGGGGGTCCCTCGGCCCGGCCTGTGCCCTCTCGCAGTCTGGGATCCTTCTGGGGATGTCCACCTGCTGGTGTGCCTGGCCAGCCTGGGTGAGGGGCCAATGTCTGTTTGCAACCTGGCCAAGCTCCCCAGTGGAGACCCTCACCCCAGGGAGTGTGGCAAGCCTGGGTGAGGGGCTAAGGGCAGTTTTCAGGCCGGCCACAGCTCCCACTGACCCTACGGGCCACCCGCCTGGGAAGCTGATGGTTGGGTGGCACTGTCCACCCCATGGCCTCCCGGGTGGGGGCTGCGGGGGTCCGGCCGCCTGTTCCCCGCGCGCCCCGGAAGGCTCTCGCCCAGGAAGTCGAGGCTGCAGCGGCGGGGCTGCGGGGATCCGACCGCCTCGCCCCCGCGCCCTGGAACGCTCCCGAGGCTGCGGGCAGCAGGGCCACTGGGATCCGGCCGCCCCGCCCGGCCCCCGCACCCCAGAACGCTCTCGAGGCGGCGGGGCTGAGGGGGTACGGCCGCCTTGTCCACGCGCCCTGGAACGCTCCTGAGGCAGCAGGCGAAGGGGCTGCGGGGATCCGGGCGCCCCGCCCCTGCGCCCCGGAACGCTCCCGAGGCGGCGGGGCTGAGGGGTCCGACTGCCTCGTCCCCGCGCCCTCGGGAGCCTTCCTGGGCGCGGGCAGCCGCCTGGTGCCCGCCTCCCCTCCACCCCGGCTCCCGCCTGGAAAGACATCTGCAGGCCCAAGGAGCTGGATGCCTTCTCAGGCAGGAGGCTCCCAAGATGGCGGAGGCCGCAGCCCTGGACACCAGGGCTGCGGCCTCCGCCATCTTGGCTGGGCTAATTTGCATACAGCAGCTGTATGGTGGGCGTGGCTTACCCGTCTCAGAGAAACGGTTAATTTTAATATTTCGCTTTTATTAGTTTAGATATTAACGTGTGAAATCTCCCACTTAAAATTTTGGTAAGTCCAACATCCTTCCAAATATTCCTATGGGTAGTAGGGAAGTATTTGCTCTTATAGGTTACCTATTGCATATTGCTCCTTAGTCCATAGTTACCTCATAGTTACATAGTACTTGTAATTGGATCTGTGCATTGCTACCGATGTCTTGGTTCCCTTTTGTGTTTTATTAATAGCTTTGTTGTGTTATAATTCATATACCGTACATTTTTTTCCATTTCTTTGTTCTGTTTTTGTAACAAAAACAAGAGAACAAACTCCTTCTCTTTCTCTAAGGCAGAAATTTCCTGGGATATAATAGACAGAGAAAGTACTGAATAATTTAAAGTCAAAATGGGATGCCTGTTGTCTTTATGACATGTGGGCATTCCTGCTTTAGAGAATCCAGTGTTAGGCTCCTATTTTCTGACGTTCTGACTTGCCATCCTATTGGTGAAGCATCTTCAGAGAATCTTACATCAAAGAACAACAGAAATAATGGCATTATCATTTTTGCCAATGACTTCATGTCAGTGAATTAATTTAAAAGGCAAAGCTCAAGATCAGAGAATATATAGGGAAGAAAGTAAAAGATTTATTCTTCCTCTTCTACAGTTTTTTGGTTTCACCTCCCAGTAATATGAGTAAGGCTTAAAAGTGCTATGTTGAATGCTTGTGCCAATGTGACTTTAGAAAGCTTTCCCTAAAGCTAGATTTTCCTATCCATTTAGTAAAAAGCATTTTGAGTTGAAAACTTAGCTATTAAAAGCAATCCAAATATAATCTGCATTAGAATTTTAGGAGAATTTTTAAAAGATTGATCTCTATGCCCAAACATAAATGTGAATAATCAGGATTTCCATAGATTTTGCATTTTATTTAAGCACCTCAGATAATTCTCAGATGCAACAAATTTTGCTTAGTTTATTCATTTTCATTCTCGCTAAATAATTACAAATTTTCAAATATTTGGCTTTATTCATGTTCCTTTAATGCCAATGAGTAGTGCTAGCATAGCCAATATTTTCTGTATATTTTGTGTTTTTAATTACCCTTTTCAATCAAGTTAGCTTTAATTTAAAAAAAAACAGTTAAAATAATTTTTCCATTGTTTTTAAAATTTAGAGTAAATCCATTTATGGGATTCAAACTGATGACTAGCAAGTTATTTTCTATATTATTTTACCTTAATTTGATTTTAATATTCTTCAAATGATTTTGTTAAATTGCCAAAAATTTATTGACTATTTCCATTGTTTTGTGTTTCCCTATTTTAGTGCCATGTAAAGTATTTTATATGTCATTATTTTTCAATAATCTTTTCAATGAAATTTTTAAAATTCAATTTATTGTTGAGGGGCATTTGAGTGTTAACCTTCATATATTAGTGTTATGAACATACAAGTACAAGTGTATGTTAATTAGTAAATGTAAATATGCATTTTTATGTATATATTCCTAAGAGTGAAATTAAAGAACCATAGGGTATACGCATGTCTGGATATAGTCTATGCTATCAGTTTTTCAAGTGGAAGTTATGGTAATTTAAGTCACTTGACTTCTTCACCAACACTTTGTATTTTAGCCAGTCTTGAGGGCTGTGA
>PVJC01029388.1:0-21858 GCA_004026665.1 Murina feae
TGTGTCTTTCTGCTTTAACTTAGCACAATGTTTTTAAGGTCCGTCCATGCGGGAGCATGTATCAGGACATCATTCCTTTTTATTGCCCAATCATATTCCATTGCCAAGTACATCCCATTTTGCCTCTCCATCTGTCCATTCATGGACACTTGGGTTGTTTTTATCTTGATGCTTTGAGTCTTCTGAAAGATGCTACAATAAACATTTTTATACGAATTGGTGGATGGACATGTCTCTGTTTCTCCTAGGAGGGGTTGCCCTTGGGTGTTCTTATCATGAAAGGGTACCGGGTTTTCTCTAGCTTCTCTCTACATCTACCCAGATGACCATGTAGTGCTTTTCCTTTTTTCTGTTGGTAATTACATGAACTGGTTTTCAGATGTAAAACCAACCTTGATTTCCTAGGATAAAACCCACTTGGTCATGATTTATAATTCTTTCTATAAGTTGCTGAGTTCATTTACTAGTATTAGGTTGATGATTTTTGTATCTATATTCACAAAGGATATTGGTCTGAAGTTTTCTTTTCTCATGATGTTGTATGAGTTTGGTTTTAGGGTATCCATGACCTCACTGAATGAGTTGACCAATGCTCTCTCTGCTTCTGTTTTGGGAAAGTGTTTCGAAAGACATTTTTAATTATGTTCTTACAGCATCAGTCAGCCCAAACCAGAAATAACCAAAATGCCCTTAAACAATGGCATGCGTGAATAAATTGTGGTATCCTCATCTGATGGAACGCTACCAGTGATGGGAACGAACGAACTATTGTTTTCCATAACAGCGTGGTCTCACAGACATTGCTGGGTGAGAGACGCCAAACACAGAAGAATATATGTCCACTTATGAGCCCAATGCATGAGAGTGTCTATGAGTCCATTTATGGAAAGTGCAAACACGGGCAAAACCATCTGTGATGCTAGAAGTCAGCATGGTTGGGAACCTCAGGCAGAGGGAAGGTGTGATTGAGTGGGAGCAAGGTCAGGGGTTCCAGGGAACTGGTCATCTTTACTGACCCAGGTGCAAGGCACGTAGGTGTGTTCACTTGGTTATAGTTAATCAAGATAAACACTTATGACCTGTGCCCTTTCCCACATAATGCATACGTCATGTATGACCTGTGCCCTTTCCCACATAATGCATACATCATGTATGGCCTGTGCCCTTTCCCACATAATGCATAAGTCATGTATGACCTGTGCCCTTTCCCACATAATGCATACATCATGTATGACCTGTGCCCTTTCCCACATAATGCATACTTTCTATGCTATAACCCAATAGTGAAATGTTGTTTTTTTTTTTTTTTTAAACTGGGCCTGAAGAACTGAGCAGAGTTTCGGCTGAAAGATGCAAATCACTGTCATTTTCAGTGACCAAAGCCTCAGCTATTCCCAGCTCACAGCAATTTAGAACATGTGAGGATATTCCTAGGAGTGAGCAAACTTCTAAAGGTTGATTCTGCATGCTGGATAGGCTATGAAGTGATGACCAGCGTCATAGGTCTTCACCTGTGCGCTAATAGCCAGACACAAGGATCACTGAGAAACATCTTGGATGAAGTGTCTGATCTTTCTTACCCATTTCTTTTCTTTCTTCTTTTTAAAAAAAATATATTTGTATTGATTTCAGAGAGGAAGAGAAAGGGAGAGGGAGAGAGAGACAGAAGCGTCAATGATGAGAGAGAATCATTGATCGGCTGCCTACTGCATGCCCCACACTGGGGATCCAGCTCACAGCCGGGACATGTGCCCTTGACTGGAATCAAATCCTGGACCCTTCAATCCACAGGCCGATGCTCTATGCACTGAGCCAAACCAGCAAGGGCTTTTACCCGTTTTTTTTTTAACTCTGGGTTACTTTTCAAATTTGCAAATGGCTGCTGAGCACATACCAGCATCAAGTACATTACCATTCCTCAGAACAAATGTCAGCGTCAATACAAAGCCTGTCTCCTTACCTAGAACATATGGTTTGAACAACAACACTGCTAATCTCGCATGTGCTCGAGATGAACAGTTTGGCTTGCGCCTTTTTTTAGGGATTCAATCTGTTCCTGGTCCCCAGGCTGGAGTCTGCCTCTTACTTTCTGAATGGCTCTCACAGATGAGATGACAACTGTCGATATCTCCCTTCCCCACCAAGGGTTCTGATCTTCTGGAAGAAACGGGAACAGTTTGGTTCTGGGAGTGGAGAGTACAGATGGATAGAATCCCATCACGGTGCGCTTCACTGGCATTTCCTGCGGAGCGATTCGCCCGCGTCGAGTGGAAACGCTTCCCTCCTTGTCCTGAAGGGAATAAGGCAATATGGGCTTTTACTTATTCCAAGGAAACAAATATTTTATATTTCCAGTTTCTTTACATTTCAGATAGATGTGTTCTTTTGCTAAAAGGATGCTTTTTCACATTGACGGCTAAGGCTGTGTGTATGTGTGTGTGTGTGTGTGTGTGTGTATACAGAGTACGTATCCCTTATCTTGTGACTAGCCTATAAATATGACCATAGAGAAAAGATGTATTGGGGGTACTTCTTTTTTCATTAATTTGTTTTGTCAAATATTTAAAATCCAATTAATTTAATCTAACCTAATTTTTTAAAAAGACTTTTTTTATTTTATTGATTTTTTACAGAGAGGAAGGGAGAGAGATAGAGAGTTAGAAACATCGATGAGAGAAACATTGATCAGCTGCCTCCTGCACACCTCCTGCTGGGGATGTGCCCACAACCAAGGTACATGCCCTTGACCGGAATGGAACCTGGGACCTTTCAGTCCGCAGACCGACGCTCTATCCACTGAGCCAAACCGGTTAGGGCCTAACCTAATTTTTAATGCAGCAGAAGCTACATGCCATAGGTTACATGACAAAACACTGTAATTGATAACTCACAGCAAGATTTTGTAAGCATCACAGGCACAGTAGGAGTCGTCAGGTGCCTCTTATGTTGGGAGATGCTGTCATTAGTCAAAAGTAAACAGACACGCAAGTAAAAATACTCACAAAGACTTACTTGTTTTATGAATCTGACCACACTATTGATGGCATACACCCTTTTTTTTGTGGGTGCCCGCAGGCCTTGAGTAAAGGGTGTCCCGTACTTCTACGCATTTTTCTTAGTCTTTCAAGGCTGTATACTACTCCTCAGACAGGCACAGACACACGGCTTATTTTTATACTGAACACCCGGATCCACCACTCCCGAGTGAAGGCAGCCCGCCCACCCGTTGAGTGATGCCCAGCCTGAGTGGAAGCAGTACCCAAGGCTATCATCCAACAGGTCGCCTCCCAGATGAACTATGCAACTCTACCCCTGCCTGCCTGAAACCAGAAGAACGCCTACAAGCCCCCCCAGAGGAAGGAACAGGAGGCTAACCCCCTTTTGACTTCGCCCTTTTTCAGCTGGGAGTCTTGTTCTTAAGCCTTTGTCTAGGTGTACAGTAGCCTTGTGGGAGTGGGAGGAAGGACTTGCCAATTAAAGCCTTCTTTTCCAGTTTAAAGAACTCCCTTCCAGGTAAACGCTCAGAGGTTCAGAGTTTTTTTCTCTTTGCCTTTCTCTCCCAGGACTGTGTGTGTCTCCATCGCCTGCTCCCTGCACCCTGTGGGCAGTCACTGCTGACACCTGTGGGCTGTTCTCTTGGGTGGTCCCTTGCCGCCCCAGCGCGACTTTAGCTCTTCCTGTCTTTGCTGACTTTTCCTCCTTCTTCTCAGGCTTCCTCCCTCCGTTCCTTTCTCTCCCCCTTCCTCCATTTCTCTCTCCCTTCCATCTATCTTCTCCTTCACTGGTACTTGTTGAGGACCTACGATGTGCAAGGCGCTATGTGAGGCACTTGGAATCCATGGACAAAACTGAGATCCCTGCCTCCTTGGTGCCTGTTTTATTTTTTAATTATTATTTTTGATATATTCCAATTGATTTCAGAGAGGAAGGGAAAGAAAGTTAGGAACATCAAGGATGAGAGAGAATCATTGATCGGCTGCCTCCTGCATGCTCCATTCCGGGGATGGAACCCACAACCAGGGCATGTGACCTGACTTGGCATTGAACCGTGACCGCCTGGTTCCTACATCGACCCCCAACTACTGAGCCATGCTGGCCGGACAGTACCTGTGTTTTAAAGAGGGGAGTCAGTGAAAACCAAGAAGCAGAGGAAGTGTATGGTACCCTCAAAGGTGACGAGCACAGTGGGAAAATGGAAGCAGGGTGAGTAGGATCGGGGGTGCCAGGAGGGAAAGGGCAGGTGTGAGAGGAAAGGCAGGGCAGACAGGTTTTGTGGGACCCAAAGCTTTTACACGCAGGCATCCTCCTTGAGAGACAAATGTAACATTGTGAATAAAAACTCAGCCCCGGAGTATTTATTTAGAATGAGAAAAGAACCTAAGAAAGTACTTCCACCTTGGAGTTGCAGGTCCCTAGCTTCTGACTGAGCAAATTCCCAGGGATGTTTCCATGGAGATGCTTCCGAACTGCCAACAGTGGTCCTTTTCCACGCGGCACAGCCCTCAGCACCGTCCAGCCCACGCCAAGGCACATGGGAGTGATGCTTCCTGCAACTTAAGCTTCAAACCTGTCTGCCCCAAGGGTGCCTCACTAAGAAGGGGTGATTTGCCCAGGTCTGGAGGTTGGGAGAGACTTATTCCAGGACAGAGGTTTGGAAGAGGGAACAGCTTGAGCAAATTCCGTGATGGTCCCCCATCTGCGCCACAAGTCTGTTCTGTTCAGGAGCCCTCCTGCAGGCGCTGGGGTGGCACCCACACAAGCTGGCTGGCATCAGCTGATGAGCTGCACCATCTGCCTGGGTGTTTTTGTTTGTTTTAAATACATTTTTTATTTATTTCAGAGAAAAAGGGAGAGGGAGAGAGAGATAGAAACATCAATGATGAGAGAGAATCATAGAGTGGCTTCCTCTTGCACATCCCACACCAGGGACTGAGCCCGCAACCCAGGCACGTGCCCTGACTGGGAATCGAACCGTGACCTCCTGGTTCCTAGGTCGATGCTCAACCACTGAGCCACACGGTCTGGGCTACTTTGGTGTTTAATGCCTCTTTTGTAGTAGAAGCTCCTCAGTAGGCATTACCATGCATTGGAAAGGTCTTCGCATTTTGTGTCCATGTCCCTCAGTTCATTCTCATGCGTCTGCTCTGGACCTCCTGGTCTCCTCCTAAACATATTCCTTCCTTGCCCTTAACAAGCCTTCCAAAACCATTCACCGCTGTTCAAGAGACCGAGTGCACACGGACTTGGAACCTCTTTTCTCTCCATCCGAAGGGGTCATGAGGAAGGGTGCTCATTGCTCTGCCCAGTGGGGAGTTATTCCTCATCTCTACCTCTCAGGGCCCCTGTGGGTGACAGTCTATTTTTTGCTGCCACATTCCCCGTTGACTCATTTTGAATCAGACCACCTCTACTTGTCCATCAATGGACCACAGGTGTGAGATGAGGGAGAGGTGATGGTGCATGATGGCCGCTTTCCAAAGTATCACCAACTGGGTGATTTACAGCACCGCCTAAGGATATCTGGCCCATCGTGAGAATGACACGGAAATGGACAGTAATTTGGGGGCTGCATCTGCAGAAGAGGGGCACCTCTTTATTTGCCCATGGCCAGCAGAGGTGCTGGAGAAGGTGGCGGTGCACTGTGGTTATGGATTTTAGTCCCACTTGATCACGGGTGGAGCCAAGGTGAAGGTGTTTGACAGTTACCTGAAGGTTTTATTTTATTTTATTTTACCCAAAGGTTTTAAATCTTAAACATCCAAATTACTCCGTTTCTTTGGAGTCACAGGAAACTGAAAGCAACATATCCACATTAAAAATCAGAAAGAAATTTGGAGGAAAAGATGCAATGGCAACAAAAACCTCCTTTATTACATGTTTACTAACAAAAATAGAGACAAATTTCAAAGCACATCTTGAAAACAGGAGAGGAAGAACCTGAAAAGTTTCCAGTGTATTATAGCAGGCAAATGGAAACTAATTTATAGTAATTATTACCAATTACATATATGTACATCGTATCGACATTTCCTTCATTGGTGGCTGTTTGTTATCTAATATTTATTATATCTAATATTTATTACTTATTTGCTCCATAATCCTGTGTTTTCTTTTTCCTTGTAAGGTTTTCAGTTATTCAGCTATATATTTCCTACTGTAGGGATTTTTGGGATCCTAACTCCATGTTCAAGAAGATAATACTGTAGATTCTATATCATTTCTGAGCCTTTTTGTCATCGTCAATTACAGTGTAGTCTGAGTTGCATAGCTGACAGCCCTTGCTTTTTGCAGCTGAGCTGAAAAGGTCCACATATTCGCTGACATTTCCCACTGCTAATATTTGAGATTCTTCTTTTACAACGCCTTTTGCAACTAAGGCTTTCTATTTCCCCAATGCCACCAACCTTGCTGATATTTAGATTCTTGCAACAGCCTTCTAACTAGTCTTCTGAACGTCAATACTTACTCTTTGCCATCATGCCTCTATCTTGCTCTTAGATGTTTTTCTCTACAATTCACCTTTCTTTTTTTTTTTTTTTTAAATATGTTTTATTGATTTTTTACAGAGAGGAAGGGAGAGGGATAGAGAGCTAGAAACATCGATGAGAGCTAGAAACATCGATCAGCTGCCTCTTGCGCACTCTTCACTGGGGATGTGCCCGCAACCAAGGTACATGCCCTTGACTGGAATTGAACCTGGGACCCTTCAGTCCACAGGACGAGCTCTATCCACTGAGCCAAACTGGTCAGGACTACAATTCCTCTTTCATTGTGTTGTTACCCTGGCTGAAATTTTCAGTGGTGCCCCATCATCTCTAGTAGCAATATCAAAAAGTATTGGATATTAATAAAAGTATTTTGAGCATACACCCTCAATAGATAGGTATCTTATCTAATAAAAGCATAATATTGAAATTGACCATTTCTTCGGGACGCCTAAGCCATGCCCACCAGCCAATCAGAGTGGCTGTATGCAAATTAACCAAGCCAAGATGGAGGCCAGCACTCACGGAGCTGAGTAAACAGGCAGCTTCTGTTGCAGCAGGAGTGAAACTGTTTGCCAGCCGCCTGGGCTTCTCTGGGCTCCAGGAAACAACATATTTGCAACATTGTCTCAATTATAGAAGCCTTGGAGGTGAAGCAAACAGCAGTCCTGCCTAGAGTCTACTAAGGCAACATTGTCTCAATTATAGAAGCCACAGAGCTGAGGCAGACAGGAGGCTCCGTTACCTGCCTAGGCCTCGGCTTAAAGGAACAGTGTATCAATTATAGAAGATAAATAAACCTGAGAAACCTGCTTCCAGCCAGCCTTGCTGGAACATTGGGTCAATGGGAGCTGTGGGCAGCCTGAAAGCCTGAAAATGTCCCTCAGCCCGTCACCCAGGCTGGCCACACCCCAATGGGGTGAGGGATCCCACTGGGGGGCTTGGCCAGCCTGTAGACAGCCATCAGCCCCTCACCCAGGCTGGGAAGGCACCCCAATAGGGACCCAAAACCTGAAGGGATTGTGGGCAGCCTGAAAATGCCCCTCAGCTCCTCACTCAGGCTGGCCAGATACCCTAGTAGGGACCCAAAACCTGAAGGGACTGTGGGCAGCCTGAAAGCCTGCTAACGGCCCTCAGCCCCTCACCCAGGCTGGCCATACCCCCATGGGGTCAGGGTTCCCACTGGGGGGCTTGGCCAGCCTGCAAACAGCCATCAGCCCCTTATCCAGGCTGGCCAGGCATGTCAGCAGGTGGACATCCCCTGAAGGGTCCCCGATTGCGAGAGGGCACAGGCCAGTGTGAGGGACCCCCTGAGTGCACAAATTTTTGTGCACTGGGCCCCTAGTTTATTTATAATTATACATATGTACTTCTCTCTATTCATCTTCCATATCAATTAAACTTAACTTTTGTTATTCTTTTAGATAACAATAGTTATAAGTGGAATTTTTAGTATTTTTCTTCTGGCATCCCAAAGGATCACTGAGACCAATTGATTTGGGGTAATGGTAGGTAGGCAGAATATTAAAAGCAAAAAAAACCCGACAGGGACCGGTCAGTGGCCTGCTGTCCCCCTGTCTGTGGTACTGAACTGTCATTGCACCCTACCATATCATTGTGTCTCCTGACCACCTTTGCACGCTGGAGACACTTGTCTAACTTTTCTCATATTTATGAAACAAAAGGGAATGTTACCAACTATAATCACAATAGGATTCTAGTTCCTAAAATGGCATCCCAGAGGAGTAAATTAAGGATTCTCTCTGTCCTTCATGCTAAAGGAACAAAGTACCTCTTTCCCTTGGAAAGAAGCAGATAGAGAAGGGTTTGAATATGTCTCCATATTAGCTGAATCATTTCACTTCTCTCTTGAAAAACATAGTCTAGGAAACTGTTAAAAGAAGGTTCTAATCCTCATATTTCCATCATTTATAGCTTCATAACCAAGAAAGAACTGCTGTCAAAGATTGTATAGTACAATGAAGTTGTACAGCGAGGTTCAAGAATATAAATGTTAGCAGGTACATGAATACTTCTGTGGCTCTTAGCTATTAGAAATAAGACTGTAAATTTCTTCCTTGAGGAAGATTCTGATGATCTATGAAATGTCAAAACGGATATTGCCACAAATCAGTGGTTCATATGAATCTCATAAAGATTATAGAAACATAGCACTTGTTATATAAAGATGAAAGAGTACTTCCTCTCTAAATCTCCAGTTGGCTACAGATCAACTGAACGCAAGTCAGAAAGCTTAAATGAGACCTAGAGTGTTGATAAATAGGTACGTTTCTCGTATATGTAAAAATGTACTGAGAACTTGGGAAAACAGAACAATACCTGTTATGGATAGTTCTACCATAATGCCATCAGAGAATTTATAACCATTAGAGCAGCTTTCTGTGGACTGTTTAAAACGTACCTTTTCCTTTCTGTGCAACAAATCTCTTGTGACTTGATGCTGAGAAAAAAAATTGATGTTTGATTGTGGGAATCATCACCATAGTTCAACTTCAAAATTAACCTATAATACTTGAATAACCCAATGCACTGAAACTATTCTTGCAAATATATATACATATGTTGATTTCAGAGAGGAAGGGAGAAAGAGATAGGAACACCCATAATGAGAGAGAATCATTAATTGGCTGCCTGCCTCCTGCTTGGGGATTGAGCACGCAACCTGGGCGTGTGCTCTGACCGGGAATCGAACCATGACCTTTTGGTTCATAGCTCAACCACTGAGCCACACCAATGGGGGCCTCTTGCAAGTTTTTAACATTGATTTCCATTAATAAATGCTTGTTTGCAAATATTATATGTCAGGACATAAGGATATAGAGATAACTAGGCAGAATCTGTCTGACACTTAGGAATTTTACAGTTCACTGAAGGATACAGAATAGAAGATAAACTAACATCCTTATATCGTATTGCATTATGGATGTATAAACAAAACAGGTGACAGCACATAGCGAGATACCTAATCAGACTGAGATAGTCTTCCCAGATGGGACGATGCCTAGGCTCACTCTTTCGAGGACAGTGGGAGTCAGCCAGGCAAGCGAAGGGAAGAAGTCATTCCAGAGAAAGAAAGCAGTGTGTTCAAAGAGGTGTGTAGCAGTAGAGGAAGATTTGGAAATTAGATGCAGTTCACTCTCAAGGCACAATTGGTGTGAATGGGCAAAAGGCAAGGTCAGAAATAGCTGTGTAGAGTATTGGAAGGAGTTTGGATATTTTTCCAAGAGTAAAGGGGAGATAGTAAAGGATCCTGAACTGTGAAAGGACATGGCATTATTTGTTCACAACATCCTCCTGATAAGAATGTAATGCGTGGGTTCACAAATAGTCTCTGAAAGAGGAAGACAACTTGGGAATATTGCAGAAATATTGAGTCATCAAGTCATTGAAAGTGAAGATGGAGAATAGAAGAAAGATTTAAAAGATAACGTAGAACCACCACGTTGTACATCTGAAACTAATGTAATTAATATTGTATGTCAACTACAATGAAAGATAAATAACAATTTAAAAATATTTAGGCTGTCGCTTCAATCAGACACCTTAAGCAATTAGTTTTGGGGCAAGGAATAGCAGAGGTCTCAGAGAACCCCAAGGTCTCACGTTGGGAAAAGGATATACCTGCTGAGCAAGTGGATGCAGAAGAGGGGACACATGTGGGGGAAGATGACATGGGTTTGTACATTTTGTGTTTGAGGTGCCCATGGACCATAGAAGAAGAGATGGTCAGCAGGAAGATCTTCATTTTGAAGATCTGAAAAGCAATCTTCGCTCAAAGAAGAAGATATTTGGTAGTCATCAGGGGTAGGCACGCCATGAGTGGGAGCCTCAGCGAGAGTATGTGAACTGAGGAGAGAGCCGGTAAAGTCTGCAGGGAAAGGTACGGCTTCAGTATAATTGGAGGAAGAGGAGCCATCAAAGGAGAATAAATGGTGCAGAGACAGAGATCAGAAGAAAATAAGAAAATGCGTGTCACAGAGGTGAGTGGAGGAGGAGTTTTCAAGGGGAGAAATAATCGCGGTGAATAGGACGACGGCAGACTTACGCACCTTACTCACCTTCATTGTAATTTCTTGACCAATGAAAATGTCCCTTTGTATAAAACTATGTTTAAGTAAATTATATAAACCATGCAGGCATATTTTATAGCTATTGCAGCTAACAATTATGGTCGTATCAGGTTACACCTTCCTCATGTGTTCCTGTGGTAATGCCAGAGGCATTCTTTTCGACTACTCGAGGCAGAGCCTGGATCCATATAAAGCAACTGTTCCTGAAATTCCCCAGAGTGAAACTAAAATTTTATGTTATAGACATGAACTCTAATATATGACTGCATGGGTCCTTTTGAGAGATGCTTTATAACGCCATAATGTAACTACTTTGTACTCACAGGTTCAGCCATTCAGGCTTTTATATTTTTCATAATGTCAGAAATTACCTAGAAGTGTCCAGAGAGTAGAAATGCTCTGAACACGGTGAAAACATATCCAGAGTTCTCAACGCTGTCCCATCAACATTGAACCTAAATAATTGAATGAGAAAAATATATTTTAAAAGGTTTATTTCATGAGTTAAGGTCGCAGCATTTTAGAATAGCCTCAAAAAACCTGTTGGCTCTATGTGTGGGGTACTGGTCTTTCGGGGCTGAAAGACAAATTAGTTGAAAGGCAGACAGTTCCTTGTTAGGTGTGGTGTTCACATATGTGTATATGTGTGTGTATGCAGGTTTTATGGCAGCCTGCCAATGATACACCTGAGTCTAGATTGCCTAAGAGGCAGGAGGACAATCTGTGAGCAGCAACGGGTACACTCTTCCCCAAGGATCTAAATTTTAGGTGGGTGGTCCTAGCTGGGTTGGCTCAGTGGATAGAGCATTGGCCTGCAAACTGAAGGGTCCCAGGTTCGATTCCGGTCAAGGATACATGCCTGGGTTGTGGGCTCGATCCCCAGTGGGGGGCAGGCAAGAGGCAGCTGATCAATGATTCTTTCTCATCATTGATGCTTCTATCTCTCTCTCCCTCTCCCTTCCTCTCGGAAATCAATACAAATATTTTTAAATTTTAGGTGGGTGGCCTGTTCCCTGCTGGTTTCTCAAAGGGAATGTATTCTCTTATATCCACCCACTTAAGCAAGATGTGGCTTGAACAAGTCAACCAATTTGTTCAGAACTAGTTAATTTATTAGAAAATAAATGTAGGCTTCATGTCTGTGAAAATGTGATGGTTGTCACAAACCACCACCCACGAGAAATATGATAGTTCCCCCAATTTATTATTTTGAAAATGTTAAGAAGTACAGAAAAGTTGAAAGAGTAACGTGCATATATGTCTTTCATCTAGACGACCAGTGGTCACCTTTGACCACATTTGCTTGATCGAGCTGCATCTGGGTGCATGTGTGTATGCATCGATTTCTTTGAACCATTTGAAAATAAGTCGTAGACATCATGACATGTCACTCTTAAATACTCTGTACTCGTAAGCACATAGAGGAAATCTATCTAACCATAGCATCATCCGCAAACTCAAGAAGCTTAACATTGGTATAATACATTATCTATTCTTCTTCAAATTTCTCCAATTGTCCCTTTAATACCCAGGAGCTAATCAAGAGTCACACATTGCATTTTTTTCAAAATATGTTTTTACTGATCTTTAGAGGGAGAGGAAGGAAGAAGGATAGAGAGACAGAAACATCAAAGAGAGAGGAACATCATCGATGGGCTGCCTCCTGCACACCCCTTACTGGGTACTGAGCCTGCAACACCAGCACATGCCCTGACTGGGAATCAAACTGTGACCTCTTGGTTCCTGGGTCAGTGCTCACCACTGAGCAACACTGGCTGGGCTCACACATTGCATTTAATCATCATGTCTCTTTAGTCTCCTTCAATCTGGACGAATCCCCCATCCATTTGTTGTGTGGTTGCTGTTTATGACATTAACTAGAGGCCTGGTACACAAAATTCATGCACAGGAGGTGGGGGGTTGTCCCTCAACCTGGCCTGCACCCTCTCTAATCTGGGACTGCTGGCTCCTAACCACTCGCTTGCTTGCCAGCCTGATCACTCCCTAACTGCTCCCCTGCTGGCCTGATTGCCCTCAACTGCCCTCTCCTACCGGCCCAATCACCCACAACTGCCCTCCCCTGCAGGCCTGGCCACCCCAAACTGCCCTCCCCTGCCAGCCTGATCGCACCCAACTGCCCTCCCCTCCTGATCACACCCAACTGCCCTCCCCTACCTGCCCTATTGCCCCCAACTACCCTCCTCTGCTGGTCTGGCCACCCCCAACTACCCTCCCCTGCCAGCCTGATCACACCCAATTGCCCTCCCCTGTAGGCCTGGCCACCCCCAACTGCCCTCCCCTGCTGGCCTGGTCACTCCCAACTACCCTCCCCTGCTGGCCTGGTCACCCCCAACTGCCCTCCCCTGCCAGCCATCTTGTGATGACATTGTGTGAGGGCGTGATGCTCCTAGGCTTTCATTCTGTAGGATATTTTTAAAGAATTAGCCTCATTGTAGAATAACCCACAGTCTGAGTTTGTGTTATTAGTCATAGGGCTGCTGTGACAAAGTACCATGGATTGAGGGGCTAACACAACAAAAATGTGTTGGTTCCCAGTTCTGGAGGCTCAAAACCTAAAATCCATGAGTGGGCAGCACCCCACTCCCTCCAAAGGCTCCAGGGGAGATATGTTCTCACCCACTCCAGCTCCTGGGAGCTCTCAGCACTCCTCGGTTGGGGGCAGCATGGCTCCAAGCCCGTCTTCTCTTCAGGGACACCAATTCAGTATTTTGGCCAACCAGAGCTCCCTGTTTTCTGGTAAGTTCTACATGTTCAGTTAACCTCACTTTCTCAAAAATTGTAAAACTAGCAATTGGCATACATTGGAAACAAATATAATGTTTAAAAACACCAAAATCATTGATCGCTAAGAGTTACTGAGCACTTCACATGCATTATATCAGCTAATTATCATAACGCAGGAGAAATATAATTATACCCATTTCACAGATGAGAAAATTGAGGTTATAGATATTAATTCACCCAAAGTCACAGGGTCAGCAAGTGGTGGGGTCAATGGGGTATTTTGACTCGGGCGCCTTCCACTTTGCTATGCTGCCTTAGTTTCTACTTTACGTCATTTGATTACAAGGTTATGGCACAAACTCCACAACAACCAATCTTATTATTTTTGAGTCACACCTAGAATGCGTACTCTGTTCTGGAAATGAGAAGTTTGGTGAGCCTATTGATTATGTCACTGGGTGTCAGTTTATGATGAATAAAATTACACACATCTATTAATATTCTCTAGGCTTCAAGCCTGCTTCTAAAAATATAATCTAGCATATGTCATACTGGTTTTCATGTGATCACTAAACTCATTATTTTCCCCAGATATAATCTCCTATTTGATGACTCAAGTACTAATGAATTCAGTACAATATCTGTTATTGTCAGAGAAAAAGTCGTGGTAGATTCTTAGTTATTATGTCAGTTGATCATATCAGCCTGAATTCAAAGATGCAATTCAAATTCTTTGAAGCTGTGTGGGCTCTGTTTGCTTCACCTTCCGCTCCGTGCACGGAGCAATTAGCTTTCGTTAGAGTACTAGAACACTGTCTCATACTCAAGGGAAAATCATTCCAACTTTCTTCAAACGTCTTAAAACATTCAATGCATAGACCTGGAAGTACCAAAAGCAGTGGGAGGCAGAACTCGGCCAAAGGCAGCACAACAAGGATACGCAATGCTGCTGCCGCCAGCCAGCTCTCGGTGCTGAACCAGGGGTGGGAGTGGATGGTGCGCCGCTCGCTCCCCTCCGCGGATGGGTCTTCCCATGGACAGACACACCGAAGGACAGCACTGGCACCGAATGTTGACGGCTGTGTCTGCATGAGGCCAGGCATTGGATTGTTCAGAATGTTCTGCAGTCCATGGTTGCACGTTCTGTCGCCTAGAGTCGTAAGAGCATCGTTTGTGATGCTAGATTACAAAGGACTCTATGCTCGCTGGATGGGGCTCAGTTACACTCACTGAAATAAGAGCCCGTCTCCATGGTGGGAGAGAACACAGAGAGAATAGCCCCATGCTAGGACAGCAGCTGTCGCCACAGGATGGAGCACACAGAGCCCAGGACTAGTACTCAATCCTGGGAGGTTGGGGGGCGGGGGAGTGCTGCCCGTGTCTCCTCTACAGATCCTTTGAGAGTTTAAACATCCTCATGAGTATAGTGACTGCGAACGTACATTTTGTTGGCCCTCAGGTCTGTGGTTGGTATCTGTGAGTTTTCCCTTTTTCTTCCTTTTTTTTGAAAAAAAATCTCAATTGTTCCATATTTCTTCTTTTCACTATTTCTTCTGTTGTCAAAACTGCAGGCAGGCTTTCCTCCCCTTGGATGTGGGCCTTGTATAAATTTTTGGCAAATGTTTGCACCTCTAACCCAGGTCAGGCCTGTACCTGGCTATGTACTGGGTGTCCAGTGAACATACATGTGCTCAGTGCTCCCCAGTGCACAGCGCTTGAACCTCATCTCATTCCCTGAAACAGTGGCTTCTGCTTCCGAGGTGGTTTGAGGTGCGGCAAGTGCGCTGGCACCGTCAGATGGATGGACCAGGCAGATGTGCTCCGTATTCGATGTAGAAATGCCTTTCGCTCATAAACCTCCTGGACTAGCACGAGGATTCATCCAAACCTAAATGCTTCTCCATTCATTTGATAATGCACCGTATAAAACCACCCAGCAGAGTTTAATCGGTTATAAGTGCTTTATGGGTAGCCATACGAGGACTGGAAAGGCAAGTTTGCTCGTGAAATCCTGGCAGGGACCCAGGCAGTGCTGGCTGCAGCGGAATCGTCCCTACCTTGCCTTTCCAAGACACCTCTGGCTGCGAGTCCCAGCCGCAGTGCCCGAGCAGGAGAATTCCCGTCCCTCCGGCCACTAGAGAGCACTTGGAGACCGACAGACAGACCTCCGTGTGGGCGCCAGGCCTCCGTGGGAACGCTGGTCTCCCCTGACCCAGGAGCCGCGCTGTTCCTGCTCCATCCCCCGGGAGCGGCTCGCAAATGGCCATCAGGGCTGATGGATGCCTTTGCTGAAGCGTAGTGACCTGTGGTGGTGAGAACGAAGCATCCCGAAGGCCCGACAACATTTTACTCTGTCACTGCGGTTTTCCGCCTCTGGTGACATCATCCCCTAATGTGAACCGCTTCCCAGCGTGCGGCGAAGGCAGGCCTCGGAGCCCGGGTCCCGGTCCCTGCCTGCCCTTCTCCTTCCCGTCAGAGGCCATTTCTCTCCAAGAGAAAACTGTGTGATGCTGACGCCAGGTGCGGGATCACTTCAGGTCCTCATGCTGCAGGTCACCCGCAGCCCCGGGTCAGATCTTGCCGAGGGTTTCCCAGGCTGAGGCACCGTTCGAAAGCACAGGCCTTCATGCGTTCAAAGGACCCTCATCAGCCTGCGCACCGCTGCACTTTCCACTGTTATTACAGCCGAGCCACGTCACAGGGAGTTGCACCGGCAAGACCATCAGTTTTCTGAAAAGGGTGTGCTAGCTCATTTCATATTGTGCTCTTCAACACGCTGAGCTCCTGCTGAGCCGAGCACATAGCTTGAAGGCCCACGAGGCAACATACCCTTCGAGCATCCATCGCGGTTCGTGTGGCCGCGTCTGCGTGTCCCGCAGGCGGAGACGCTGCTTAGCTGGAGCGGGGATGGGGGTGTTCTTTGTGGCGGGCGGGCCTTGTGAACGAATATCAGCGGCCATCATCCGGGCCTGGGCCCATCCGTGCTGGCGACCGGCTGTGGATAGACGAGCTGAATCTGCTGACCCTTTTCCTGGGCCATTCCATTCGGGGGTTATTGTTTGCATCGAAGCGAAATCGAAGCCGGGGGTTGCAGCCCCGAGGCCTGCCCTGACGGCGGTGTGTAAGGGAGGTTTGCGGGGGACACCTGCGATGTTGTAAGAAATCATAAACGCTGCGCCCTCGCGTGACTGACACCTGGCTCTCACGGAGGGAACATTTCTGCGTGTGCCATGTCAGTTCCGTCTGATAACAAGCTGCTTAATGTGTCCCTGGCGTCACTGAGGGGACTTGCCACGGGTTTTCTTAAATGAGGTTCTCTCTTGCCTCCGGGCGCCCGGCTGGTAGAATCCGGGTAGAACGGTGGCAGATGGTGGCAAACGGATTGCCTCCCAGTGAAATTACACGCCACGAGGTAAACTTGCTCTATCGCCTCGTGCCAACACGTACTGTTTGGGACGTGTCGCCAGGACAGCGAGGCCGTGAGTAGGCCCTTCACAAAGACTTCCAAGGCTCCTCTGGCTTCACAGGGAGCCGTGGGTCTGAGAGCATAGAGGAGTGGAAGGCGAGGATGAGGCGTTTACGTGGGGTCTGCGCATCACTGTGTAGTATTGTTGCTTTTCTGCAGCCAGACTTCCTTTCTAGCTATCGGCCTCCAAGCCCGACCCAGACACAGTCCTCTCCTGTCCTAATGGGGGCTCCCTGCACCCTCTTATTTCTTTATTTCAGGTGATGCTTTGGGGCAGGGGTGGAAGTAGTGGACCTCTATCGACGGGGTCATGCTACCCCTGGGGTTGCAACAAGCAGAAAGGGCGCATGCCGCTGTGTGTGCGTGTACTCGCCTGAGACGGCAGGATTCTCGCAGGCGGGGATGATGTTGATGCTTAGTGCCGGCACCCACTCTTCCCTGTGGCCTTCGCCGCAGCTCTAGAGGCAGATGATTTCCCGAGATGCGATCTTCTCCCCAGGTTGTTCTGGACTTTGGCTCAGGCAACTTCTTAGAATCAAGGTCGAGATGCGCGTGATTCTGTATGTCCCTGCAGCTCTTCTTTGCATCTTGTACATTGCACTTCGTCAAAGAAAAACAAAAAAAGCTGGGTTGTAAACAGATGTTGTATGAAAGGGACGTAATAATGTCGGGATCAGGGGAAACTGTGTCCATAGACTACTTCCTGGGTGGGCAGAAAGGCTTTTCTAGGACGAAGACACAACAAATCATGCCTACTGTGGGACCGCTCGCTTGTTGTGTTGCGCTGCTACGCAACCATTGACTGGTTAACCTGTTACGTAGTTTTATCTTCTCTCAGGCGAGTAATCAGAGAAAGCAGGGTCAGCTTTCTTGATGTCGCTAGAAGGCTTAGCAACGTGTCTGCCAGAGGCTGCCAATGAACAGCTGTGGTTTGATTCACAGTTGCCAAGACTGGGGGCAAGCAGTGGGGCAGGGAATGGGGTCATTCCCGCCAGATCAGCAGCGGGAAAGGGAGCAAGGGGTGCCATCTCCCCAGGCGCCTCTCTCCTCATCTGCGAAGGGAAGGGGCTGGACTCGTCGGCACTGCTAAGGTCACGTCCAGCTCTGCCGAGTCTGTGCTTTCGACTATGCTGGCACCTGAAAGAACCCAACCTCCTTGGGTTTCCGGACAAAACAGCCCAGAGTGCATCTGTGCTTGACCTCCTCCCCCTCAGGAGGTAGACTCCCCACTCGAATGAGCCCAGGTTCATTCTTCAGGGAAATGGCTCAGCTCTGGGGGCCCTTGGTGTGACGCTAACACTGTGTAGATACTGGTTTTTCTCGCAGGATAGTGGCTGTTGTAACCCCCGAACTATTCAGGTCCCCATTCTCCAGAGGGTGGTGTCATTCCGTCCCTTTGATGGATATTTAGCTCAAACCAGGACTCGTTCGAAGATGGCATTACTATCAAAGTCTCTCAGAATGCTTTGTGACTGACAGCGCTCCACAGGTCCTCATCTCTGGGTTGTCCATCAAACACAGCATCAGCCAGAGGCTGGTCAAAATGAGGCTGTGTGAAGACCCTGGCCGTGTCACTCCTCCATCGCAGCTTAGAATTTCTTCCTGTGAACAGTGTCTGCAGTTCCTCAAATGGAACAGGCTTCCTCCCTCATTTTCTTTGCCGATGTCTGTACAAGTTGACTTTTCACCTCCTGGCATTGACGGTTGTTGCCGTGTTGGGACCACAGAAGCTACCCTCGACGCACGCAGACATAGTGGGCTGCAGTGCTGAAATATTAGATTCTTGCTTTCTCGCTCTAGAAGTTTCCCCCTCAGTGAGCTCTCCAGTGAGCTGATGGAAGGCACAGCATGTCAGTCAGGTCATGATAGCCGCTGACTTCCAAGTACAATGTAACAGGTGACGCTGGGCACTGCTCACCTTGTTAGAGCAGTTAAAGTCACACCCCGAGATGAGCGGGGACTTTGATGTCAGCAAAGAATTCCACGTCCAGAAGCAGAATATCTTGTTGACTACCTTTCAGTGGATCCCACCGTGACCCCAGAGAAGAGGGGATAATTTAGTGGTCGTTAATATTTCTAGGAAACTGGCAATCGGATCCATTCATTCTCCTTTGGTTGGCACTTCTGCAGAGCCAGCGTAAGTGATGGTTCCGCACAAAGCATTATCTCTTCTTGTACAACACGGAAAGCTTACATGCTGCTTGTCAGATGTGAATTTTAAAAAGTAAGAATGATTGGCACTTGGTAACTTACACAGAAATATAAAGTGGTACAAGAAAATTGCCCATCTCTTTTAGATTTACATTTTATATGTTTCTTTTCTTTTAAAGAGTGATAAGACATGTCATTTCCATCAACTTCAACCAGTTATGTCTGAAAGAGGCTACAAGTTCAGCTCCGCAGAGAAAAAGCAAGTTGTAGAGAAAACCCACGTATCACAAGAAAGCACTCAGCCTTCCCGCTGCGTTCCGTCCTGGGCTCAGAGCTGCGTATTTGCAAGCCAGACAAATCCCGAGACGGAGATGCCACGAACACAGCTCTGCAGCCCTTGGTTCTGACCCACCAACCCCAGTGTCTCACCTATGAGATGTCTTTCCAGATGCACTAAACTCAAGGAGAAAAAGGAAGCAGATAGGGAGGTATAACTACAGTTTACAGATATGCATTGATGTCAAGCAGTTATTGTCTATTAATTCTTTTATTTCATTAGCAAATATTTATTGACATGTAATAGCAAAGCACCCAGCTCTATGCAAATGACAAGTGGACATTTCCTCATGGGTCCTCATTATGGTTTTGAAGATGTGAAGTGGTAGAGATAACCAGGACCCTTGACTCCCAACACAAATCCTACTTAGGAATCTTGAATTTTTGGTAGGAATATCCTAGCATATCAATTTGTAGTCTGCATGTTTTTTAAAAAATATATATGTATTTTATTGATTTTTTACAGAGAGGAAGGGAGAGAGATAGAGAGTTAGAAACATCGATGAGAGAGAAACATTGATCAGCTGCCTCCTGCACACACCCTAGTGGGGATGTGACCACAACCAAGGTACATGCCCTTGACCGGAATCAAACCTGGGACCCTTCAGTCCACAGGCCGACGCTCTATCCACTGAGCCAAACCGGTTAGGGCAGTCTGCATATCTTTTATTGAACATGAACAACTGACCTCATGCTTTAACAGATATAAAAATGTATGACAAGATCATCTACTTAATTTTTTTCTAGCATTTTCATTGAGTTCTTCTCTGGCTTAGCAGATCTTCCGGTCACCCCGTTGAAGTTAAACCGGTCGCAGGTCTCTCTCTCCTTTGGACCGCTGCATGGGAACATAAGCAACTGCTCCATTGAAAAGCGGGCAGAGTGGTGCTTGGCCTCTGAGCACAGCTGCTGGGCTAGAAAAAGAAGTTTTTGGTCCTGACACCCACTGGATCGGGAACAGGGTTCTTCCCAGAGGCGATTTATCCTACACTAACCAGCATTGTGTTCCCTGAGCCAGCAATGAGGTTGGTTTATTCAGTATCTTTTGGAGACGGGGAATAAGAGAGGCGGGGTATATGTCCTGGGAGGGCAAGAACTGATTAATTTCCTTCATTGCTGGAATTCACAGCACCTAGCACACAGGGAATTAATTAAAAATGATGGAATGAATGAATGTTGTTGACTTACAGATAAGAAAACAAAGAATCCAAGAACTCAAGTACCTTCTGAAGGTCACTTGATGGTAAGAAGTGGAATTAGAGTTCCAAGTCTGGGTAGGTCCCAAGGCCTGTGCCCTTTCTATGATGACTAACTCCATGGACAGGCAACTTTCCAGGCTCCCAGCCTCTTTCCGGTCACCAGTCGCCTCCTTTCCTGTGTGAGCAGAAGAGAAGTGGTAAGCGGCATCTTGGTAGACGTCCATGAATGCCATTGAAGCCCCATCAGAGGCAGCCTCAGAAGAATCTCACCTTGCCCTAGCTGGTTTGGCTCACTGGATAGAGTGTCGGTCTGCGGACTCAAGGGTCCCAGGTTCGATTCTGGTCAAGGCCATGTATCCTGGTTGCGGGCACATCCCCAGTAGGGGGTGTGCAGGTGAGAAGGAAAAAAGGACTAATTCAAAGGTAGCCCTGATGATCTGGGGGAAATGACCCTCAGCTGAGGTACTGCCTCCTTCACCAAAACTGGATTAGCAAGACAAAGCAGAAACACTGCCCTGAGGGAAGGGTGGATTGTTAAGCAGGGTGGAATCCTTGGAACACCTGGGGAAAGGGAGGTTGGGAGTTTCAGTTCCTCTAGGGCCTGGAGGGAGGGAACACATTTGTAATAAGATTAACTCGGGAAGCATATATGAGGAAGGGCTCCCGAGTGTTACTTTGCTCTGATTTGGAACATTTCCCGGAGACCGCGGGTGATTAAAACCATGTTTTCTCCACTCCTTCAAAGAGCTTCGCTTAGTTTTTCTGGTCTTTCCGCAACACAGGAGGCAGCTGATCGATGCTTCTTTCTCATCGATGTTTCTAACTCTCTATCCCTCTCCCTTCCTCTCTGTAAAAAAATCAATAAAATATATATTTTTTAAAAAGAATCTCACCTTGACTTCTTTTTAATCTGAATCCCCTACCTTTGAGGCACTGTAATATATCAGACACAGATAACCTGCAGGCCTGTAAAATGAGAAGCCACGCCAATGCGGAGACAGTAGTCCTTACAAATGTCCAACTGTGTTCACACCTACTGAAGCCCCTCTGAGCTCTTGAGATGGCTGAAAAGACAGAGAAAGATCCTTAACGATAACCCAAAACACAAGGTACTAACAGGAGAGACTTAACACCTACAGTCACACTTGGACTTACAAGGTGTTAATGAGCAAGATAAACCAAGAAATGCATTTTTCCCCTCCTTGCTGGCCTGGGTTTGCTGTGGGTGCAGAATAATTGAAACCTCCCACGGTGGAACTATGAATCAGGAGGGTTTCCTGTAGAAGAATGATGTCATCTTAGAAGATGGGAGACTCTCTCTGAAATGCAAGCACATTCAGGGTAGCGTGTGTGCAGCAAGCAGGACGCTGACTTTATCACAGAGG
>PVJC01029389.1:0-21914 GCA_004026665.1 Murina feae
TGCACTAGTGGGGTGCCTCAGCCTGTCCTGTGGAGATTGGGCTGAAATCAGATTTCTGATATCCCCTAAGGGGTCCCAGATTGCGAGAGGGCACAGGCCAGGCTGAGAGACCCCACTGGTGCACGATTGGGGTGGGGGTGGGGTGGTAGGGGAACCATGGGAGGGCTACAGGGCTGTTCAGCCCATCTTGCCCAGTCCTGGTCGGCAGAACCCCAGCAGCAAGCTAACCTACCTGTCTGAGCATCTGCCCCCTGGTGGTCAGTGTGTGTCATAGTTGACTGCTCAAATGGTCAAATGAACAGACACTTAGCATAGTAGACTATTATATAGGATTAGTTTAATTATATATAATTATATAGCATATAATATTATTGGTTATGGACTTATAATAATAGAGTTGTCTATTTCAAAATTTATGAGTATTAAAAGATATAACTCAATCTAATGGGCCACTCATAAGGCCTGTCTATTAGGAAGTGTTCAAAAAGTGTCTGTAGTTGATACCACCACCAGAAATTGGCCAGGCTATAAAATAGGGGAGTGAGCTCCCCGGCAGAGAGAGTGCATGGAGGTGTGTTTAAACATGCTGATCGTGCACAGAGAACTTGAAAATGAGAAAGCCTCTTTGAGATGGTCTGGTAAACAGAGATGAAAACCAATTAATGGAAATGGAAATGTCAGAACTGAAAGCTGAACTTTGGCATCTTAATCTCAGTCGATACAGCCTCCTTCTTGGTTTCATTTGCATCCATCCATCTCTGGAATGACATCCCTGGAAGCACATTATATGGCTGTTCAAAGCAGGTCAGAGCCAGCACGGGGAAATGGAATGACCCCTCTAACTAGCAATGATGGTTCCCCATGCAGCCTTCTACTCTAGAATGAATCGTAAAAAGAGAAGATAATACTCAGTGCAAGCTCTTCTAGAGGGCCTCAGTCAAGGGCAACCTTCTACACTCTCCTCTGAGAGCTGAGACTCCCTGGGGACTACTGTCATTTTTCTTCTTGATTGTGTGGAATGAGGAATTTGAGCACAAAATATACTGCTAACTAACTCTCCCTTTCTATACAGGCTACTGGAAGAAACTCAAAATGTGGGTGATGTTATAAAGCAGGCGGCAATCTTAAAAAGAAATCTGGGAGTTGAGGTGTGCTTGTGTTCTTTTGAGAAATCAGAGCTGTGTGTGAAGATCAGGAAAGAGAAGACACCTGAGCATCCAGTGAAGATCCTGGGAAAGGGATGTAATATATTCAACATGCATGAGTGAGGGCCTGCTGCACGAAAAGCCTTAAATGGAGCTGGCACTCTGCTCCGGAAATTCTCATAATCAGATGGAGGTGAAAAGACACCCACATGTGAACTTCAAACAGTGGCCAGGATGCTTCTCAGGTTGAGCCATAGCGCTGAGTGAAAGGCAAGACTGGAGGCAAGGAGGTGATTTCCAGGGAGCTGTGGTGGGGTGGCGGCACACATGCAGATTTGAAAGAATGGGTATAGACCCCTCAGGAAGAGAGGCATGAGGAGTGTGGTCCAGGACAGAGGAACAGCTGCCCAAGGGAGAGGTGGCAAAAGATAGCCCAGTGGGTTGGGTGGCTGCAGTGGTGAATTCATGAAAGGGAACTCATAAAGCTTCCGGGACTCCTGGGAAAGCTTGTGAATGTTCCCCCACATCCCACATGGTTCAGGGTTCAAGATCTGGAAGAGGGGCTGCACACAAATGAGAGATGAGACAAAAATAATTTGGAAATTGGGGGTCCAGGTGAGAGCCCATCCCAAGAGGATGGACTCAGCTTTTGCTAAGGCCTTGCCATCCTTTTATGTAGTTTGGGATCCACCTGAAGCTTTAGGCAGCCAAGTTCCAGTAACAGACAGACTATCTTATCAGTGAGGATTTACATGACTATCTGGTGGGGAAGTTGCTTCAGCTACCATTGTTTGGATTAAACAGTAAGTGTATAGCCCTGATCTTTGCCAGGGCTTCAAGAGTCACCAGCCTTGGAGGGGGAGGGGGGGTTCTTGTCCACACCTCTCTGCTAGAGAAGACAATAGGCAGTTTCCCACAAAAGTTAACTATAAAAATAGGTTGGAATTTAAAGTTAGCTATAACGACTTTTTGGAAATTAAAAACTGCACACATGTGAAAACAGGACTGGGTAGTGCTCGAGAGCATGAGGCCAAGAAATTAGTGGAGGTTTAATTCCCAGCATTGTCATTTATCTGGTTGATGCTGGGAATGTTTCTTAAATTCTCTGTACAAAAACACTGATATAGTTTTCTTGCAGGTGGAGAGAATTCAGTGAGATAATCACTAGTCATGATAAGTAGGTTGCTCATTATTTAGTGCATAGTAAATATGTAATAGATCTGACGATTGGGTTATTATTTGGCCAGCTCCTCTGTCAACCCTAAGGCAAAGAACCAATATCATAAAAATGAAGCTGATATAGAAGCATTAAAAACTAGAGGCCTGGTGCACAAAAATTAGTGCACTGGGGGGAGGGGGGGTCTGTCAGCCTGGCCTGTGCCCTCTCACAGTCTGGGGCCCCTCGGGGGATGTCTACCTGCTGGCCGATGTCCGCTCCCCAGGGGATCAGGCCTAAGCTGGCAGTCAGACATCCCTTTGGCAGCCTGGGAGCCCTTGGGGGATGTCCATTTGCCAGCAGGGAGCAGGCCTAAGCTGCAGTTGGACATCCTTAGCACTGTGAGGAGGCAGGAGAGGCTCCCACCATCACTACCACTGTGCTGGCAGCCATCAGCCTGGCTTGTGACTGAGCAGAGCTCCCCCTATGCACTGACCACCACGGGCAGCTCCTGCATTGAGTGTCTGCCCCCTGGTGGTCAGTGTGTGTCATAGTGACCAGTCATTCCTAATCATTCTGCTGTTAGGGTCAATTTGCATATTACCCTTTTATTATATAGGATAGAGGCCTGGTGCATGGGTGGGGGCCAGCTGGTTGGCCTTGAAAGGTGTCCCGGATCAGGGTGGGGGTCCCACTGGGGTGCCGGGCCAACCTGAGAGAGGGGCTGAGGGCTGTTTTCAGGCTGGCCACATCTCCTCCAGGGAGGGGGTCTTGCTGTAGTGCCTGGCCAACCTGGGTGAGTGGCTGATGGCTGTTTGCAGGCTGGCCACAGCCCCTTCAGTGTGGGGTCTCCCCTGGGGTGCCTGGCCAGCTTGGGTGAGGGGCAGATGGCTGTTTGCAGGCTGGTCACAGCCCCTTCAGTGTGGGGGTCTCCCCTGGGGTGCCTGGCCAGTCTGGGTAAGGGGCTGATGGCTGTTTGCAGGCTGGCTACAGCCCCTTCAAGGTAGGGGGTCCTGCTGGGGTGCCTGGCCAGCCTGGGTAAGGGGCTCATGTCTGTTTTCAGGCTGGCATAGCCCCCATCAAGGCTGGCTGGAAGCAGATATCTGGGATTTATTTATCTTCTATAATTGAAACTTTGTTGCCTTGAGCAGAGGCCACAGCAGGCCTAGGAAGATGGGGAAGTTTAGTTTCCTCCATCACCAGGGCAAGCAAACCTCTATTTGCTCTAGCTCCGTGGCTGCCAGCCGCCATCTTGGTTTGGTTAATTTGCATATAGTTGCTCTGATTGGCTGGTGGGCATGGCTTAGGGTGTAGTAGAGTGACACCAATTAGTATATTACTCTTTTATTAGATTAGATTAGATGTGGCTATGGGTACCACCATCTTGTGGCTATGGCTGAAGGCATCTTTGTGACAGAGTGAAGCCTAATTTGCATATTACTATTTTATTAGATAGGACTAGGGGCCCGGTGCACAAAAATTTGTGCACTTGGCGAGGGGAGGAAGGGGTCCCTCATCCTGGCCTGTGCCCTCTCACAGTCTGGGACCCCTGGGGGGTGTGATGTCCACCTGCTGGCATGCATGGCCAGCCTGGGTGAGGGGCTGAGGGCTGTTTTCAGGCTGGCCACAGGCCCCTCAGGGTTCATGCACTGGGGGGTGGGATGGCTGGTGAGTGCAGGCGTGGATGTTTCCAGCCAGGTGGCCTACCATCGCACATACCTGGTGGGCCTCCACCACTGAGGGGACACACCTGGTGCAGAGCTGGGTGGCAGGCCAAGGGGTGGATGCTGGTGCATGGTCCCTTGGGGGGGCCTTGCTGCTGAGCAGACACACCGGGGGTGGAGCCAGTCACACACTCGCACACGCCCACAGAGGCCTCCAGGGTGGAGCCAGGTGGCTGGACCTGTGGCAGACACTCTGCGCAGGGGTGGAGGATGCTTGGGCATGACCCCGAGGGGGTACCCCCCTCAAGCCACCACCACTGAGCCTCTGAGGTCGTATGGGCCCAATTGCTCTATTCCCAGGCCTCACAGGGCCGGGCCGGGCTGCCGGCTCCCGGCCTTGCAGCTGCTCACCACCCTCTGGAACAACTGCAGGCATAATTGCTCTATTGCCAGCCCCAGCCTCAGGGCTGAGCAGGCTCCCACCCGAGGTTGCCCAGAACCAACCACTGGCACGATCTCTCTATTCCCAGCCCCATCTCTCTATTGCCAGCCCCGGCTGCAGGGCTGGGGACCTGGGCAGCTGCCCGGCCCTGCAGCCACCTGCCATTGCCCGGAACCGACCGCCCGCCACTGCCCAGAACTGACCGCCGGAGCACACAAGGGCGGAGGCCAGGCCTCCGCCCTTGCATGCTCCCGCGTGATCACTCCATTGCCAGCCCGGGCCTCCGCCATCTTGGCTGGGCTAATTTGCATACCATTGTTCTAATTGACTGTTGGGCGTCCCGAAGAAACAGTCAATTTTAATATTATGCTTTTATTAGTTAGGATAATGCTCCTGCTCTAACTTGCAATTCTGGTTTTTATAACTTGTAATTCAGTTCATAAATTATAATGTGATTTTTTGGGAACCATTTGGAAGTTGAAAAAGAAAAGATTGGAGGCTTTGGTAGAATTTGGAAGAAAAGAATTCCACAAGACAAATAGGCTCATTCTGATGGGCTCTGAGGTTGAGATCTGTGTACAATGAGAAGATTTACAGGCAATGGATTTTTAGCAGAGCAGAAAGTAAAACTTTTCAATTCAAGGCCATGTTTTAAAAAGAAGAAATGGAGGTAGGGACAGAAAAAAGAATGTTTAAAGAGGGATGATGGGAAGAAAAGAAGGAAGGAAGGAAAGGCTGTGATGGAAAGAGAAAGAAAGAAAAGAGGAAAAAATGAGGAAGAGAAAAGATGAGGGAGGTAATGAGGACAGAGAGTGGGGCAGGAGGGAGGCAGGAGGGAGGAAGCCAACAAGGGAAGAGGAAAAGCAATCATGGCCTTGTAGAAGAATGAGATTTCGATAAATGACCCCATCTGTCCTTTCCCCCCAGAAGTATCCAAGCTGAGAATTGATACCTATCAGATCTTCCTAATAGATAGGAACTTGGACCAAATGACTTTTAAAGTCCCTTCCAAGTCCATCTTTATATGAAAAATTGGATTTTGAATAACAAGACTGCCTAGAGTATGCAAATATGTAAAATAAACATTTTGTTGTTTTTGTTTTCTTGCAACTAGTCTTTCAAATCCCAAAGAGCAAAAGTAAAATGTTTACCAATGCCATTTCATATGTAAAATTTGAGGCATCATTACTGCACCCAAGGCTGACCAATAAACTGTTTCTATCTCTCAATTTCTTATAAAAACGGGGCATTTATGATCTGATCCCTCTGGAGTCCAACTATTCAGAAATAGTTTCTTTTTCAAAAATAGCAACCAAATACAATTTTTCACATAGTGCAACTTAGTGCTGTAATATTAGTCATGAATGTTTTATATTTTAGTGAAATAAAAAAATCCCTTGTCTTTGGGAATCTAGACTTTTCAGCATGTGTGACCAGTGACATGCCTCTTTTCCTAGACAATTTTATTATTCCTCATTAAAAGAGCAACTTTAACCCCCACCTAGGTTTTAAGTCTTGCATGTCCTATTAATGTGGCTGTTGAAATTTACTATTATTACACTTGGAACACTTTTTACATTACTGCCTTTGATTGAACTTGCATTTGCCAACTTTCTCCAAATTCAAGGACAACATGTGTTATTGATTCTCTCAGATGGGCTTTTTCAGAAAAGCACAGCTCAGATCTCTGTCTAGACTGGGAGGCTGAACACCTGGTATGTTTAGATTCTGCTATGACCCATGCAGTTTTGGAAATGCTTATAAGCACTGACATTTATTGTCATTTTATAGAACTGGGATGGTATTTTTTTTACAGGCATTCCTTGTTTTATTGAGCTTAGCTTTACTGCACTACACAGATGCTTTGTTTTTTATTTTTTTTGTTTTTTTACAAATTGAACGCAAAACCCTCCACCAGTGAAAACATTACAACTCACTTTATTGCAGTGGTCTGGAACCAAACCTGCAATATCTCTGAGGTACTCTTGTATTTCTGGATCTCTGGCTAACTTTGGGTAAGCCAACACCTTCCTGACTTTGTAGTGAGTGGCTGGCTCTGTGTTCTGTATAGAAAGGCTTTTCATAGGCATAGTATGTTTTCAAGCATCACATTTCCTCACAACTATGTTTTTTTTCTTTAAAAATATTATAAACTGGAAAATAATACATGAATAACTTTTTAAAAAACATATTTTTGCTAGAAGCTCAGTCACAAAATTTATGCACTGGGGAGTGGGGGTTGTCCCTCAGCCCAGCCTGCACCCTCTCCATCTGGGACCTCTCGGGGAATGTCTGACTGCTGGTTTAGGCTCGATCCCACTGGCTACAGTGGCAAACTCTTAAAAGGGAACTCATAAAGCTTCTGGTACTCCTGGGAAAGCTTGTGAATGTTCCACCACATCCCGCATGTTTCAGGGTTCAGGATCTGGAAGAGGGGCTGCGCACAAATGAGAGACAAGACAAGAAATAATTTGGAAATTGGAGGGGCCAGGCGAGAGCTCATCCCAAGAGGATGGACTCCCACAGGGATTGGGCCTAAACCGGCAGTCAGACATCCCTCTCACAATCTGGGAATGCTGGCTCCCAACTGCTTGCCTGCCTGCCTGATTGCCCCTAACCATTTCTGTATACCAGGCTGATCACCCCCTAACATTCCCCTTCTAGCCTGATTGACACCTAACTGCTCCCTTGCCAGCCCAGTCGCCTCTAACTGCCCTCCCCTGTTCCCCAACAGCTACCCTCCCCTGCAGGCCTGGTTGCCCCCAACTGCCCTCCCCTGCCGGTCATCTTGTGATCACATGGAAGTGGCCATCTTGTGCGAGGGTGTGATTGTCAATTTTCATATTAGCCTTTTATTATATAGGATTGATTTTTAGAGAGAGAGGAAGGGAGAGGGACAGAGAGAGAAACATCGATGTGAGAATGATGGAACAACAATTGGCCACTTCCTGCATGCCTCCTACTAGGAACTAAGTCTGAAACCCAGACATGTGTTCTGGCTGGGAATCTAACAGGCAACCTTTTGGTGCGTGGGGTGATGCCCAACCTACTAAGCCACATGGCCAGGGATTTATAACTTCATTTAAAGATATTCATGTACACAGAAAGCCAAGACACACCATAGAATAGCTTTCTGCACAAAAGGCAGGTGTGCCTGAGTTTGCTGTGAGTTATGAAAATTGATGAGGTGAAGAATTTCTACTAGATTTTTATTTAAAAGAAATACAAAGTGGCTAATTTCAAACAAATATGAAAAAATGTTGTTGCTTTATGGACCTTGAAAATGGTCAAATTTCCTCTAATTTAAGGAGTGACTTTGCCATGCTAGTTGAAAGACAGGGTCAAAAGCATCACTGGACCTTTCTGGAAGAACATATTGAATGGATGACAGGAATTTGAGGAGGTAGAAAATTATCCAGGTGCTGCTAGTTCCATAAAACAAGGGTTGGAGTTTTGTCAAAGCAGAGAGTCTACAGGTGAGGCTGTAGACATTCTCAAATGGGGTCTTTTTACTTTTAGAGGGAAAAAAATGGAGTCATAGGGAGGAGAAAATGATGTGAAGCTCCTTGGAACAGCATGAACTTAAACCTTGGCCTGCTGAGCTTAGGCTTAGTAACCTGATATAAGAGAAATTTTATCAGTTATGCCAGGAACCCACAGATTCAACCTGCATCAGCTGATGTGACCTCCCTGAAACTTTCGAGTAGGCAACATGGGCAGTGGTGTGAGTGCTAATACTGGCCCTGGGGGAACGCCCTTCAGTTCTAACTGAGGCTGGAGGACCATACTGATGAGTTCTGGAATGTTCTCTCTCTGACCCTGAGGTGCTGGGACCTGAAGGCATATTTGTTGAATGGCTGCATGTTTGCTCATCTTGCTATACTTTTCTGCCATAATGATCCTAATAATCAGTGCTTTTATTATATACTGCACCCATATTAATCTTCAGAACAACTCCCTTGGTCAAGTTGAAACTCCTTTTCTTCTACTTGATAGAGTATCACATCTCTTAGACTTTCATCTATCTAAATTGGAACAATGGTTCAAGGCCTATTGAAATATATTTTTTAAATCTTTTAAAAAATGATTTTATTTATTTTAGAGAGAAAGGGGGGAGGAAGAGTGAGAATTTGGCGGAAACAGCATGAAAACATGTACCCCACATGCATGAGTACAACTCGTTAAGCTGGTGGGGCAGTGTTATGTTTGGGGCATGTTTTCCTGGCATGATTTGGGCCCTTTAATTTTTGTGGAACAGCATCTGAATAGCACAACATACCTAACTATCATTGCTAATCAAGTTCATCCTGTCATGTTGAGGACATATCCCAATGGAGATGGCTTCTTCCAACAAGACAATGCGTCATGCCATGGTGCTTGTATTGTGCAGGAGTGGTTTCAAGAACATGAGGGAGACTTTACCTTGCTTAGGTGGCCCCCACAATCACCAGATCTCAATCCAATTGAGCATTTGTGGGATGAAGTTAAAAGAACCATCAGGCAGCTGGTTCCACAATCATCAAATTTCACAGAATTGGACAGTGCTATTCATCAGGCATGGGGTCAGATTTCTCACATCACCCTTCAACATCTTGTGGAGTCAGTGCCAAGAAGCATCATTACAGTATTGAAGGCAAAAGGTGGCCCATGGAAGTACTAATGGGGTGGTCACTCATAATAATATGGTCACTCATAATAATATATATCCCATGTTCAAAAGCTGTTAAGTCACATTGTTTACCCATATCTTCAGAAAAAAATAACTTGTACTGTCATGGTAAACAACCTGCTTCCCTATTTATAATGGTCTGTCCCTCTAGCAACTTCAGCGTGAAATTATAGCTAATTTGCCTGCATACGTCAGGTGGTCATAATAATTTGGACACTCAGTGTATATAGAGGCCACAGTCAGGATGGCCAGGATGTGCCTTGGAGTTAACACCTACAAAAGCAATTTCTGGTACATTCTTCACAAGGACAACAGTGAAATTGAGTTCCATTTGTTCAAGTGATTTCATACTATAGAGGGGCTTTTTACTACAGTCCACAATGTGTTTTGGAGTAATTCATTTCTCCCTTCCCTATCTCACTTTCTCTAACTCTCTCCTGTGCTTTCTGGAGTTACTTCCCAGGTATGTTACCAGCACCCAAGTTCTTGTTTCAGGTTTTGCATTTAAGGGAACCCCAAGTGAGACACCCTACAGTGAAAACTGCAAAAGCAATATTCAGTGCCAAGCTAGAGCTATGTACATTACAGAGGCTAAAATCATACAGATTAAATAGATATAGATGAATGAAAAACATGTCTTATATTAGCATCTGTTTTTGTCTCCTCTGAGGCTGTCAGAATTTGCTGAGCTGTGTATCCATGATTAATAATATGAAAGTTAAGAGCGGCTGTTCCTCCCAATAGGATCCCTTTGTAGCTCATTTGGTGCCCTGCCTAACTGATGCACCCATCTTCTAGCTGCTGTGTTGGTTGTCCCAAGGGCCCCTTCTCTGGAGAACTGCTCTCGGCCAACGGGAGGTACCTCACTCAAGAGACCATGTCTACCCTCTAGAGGCAGTCAATGACAGTCTGATGTGCAAGCTACTCCCCTTGCTTCAAAGGGGGCTCTATGATGAAATTCATACTACAGATTTCCTTGTGGGATCAGGTTGAAACTAGATACCATATCAGCTTCTACCACATTGCTCATCTGTTTTCTCTACTCGAACATGCTTCCCTTATCCCTTTTACTAAAGAGCCCTCCGTCAATACACTGCATACATCTGAATCCCCATTTTAGTTTCTGATTTTAGAAAACCTGACTTAAGAAGTTTCTCGACACCCATTAATCTTCCTTATCTTCCAGGACCTTTTCCGAAGATGCCTGGACAATCTCCTACTTCATTTCTCATGTAATGTGACAATTCGTATATTCAATGAGTTTCAGAAATTTCACCTTTGCCATGAGACAAGATCTGCTGCCCCTTGTCATCATTTCCACCTCTCCCTAGTCAAAGTCCAAGAATAGTAGTTGGCATCTTTTTCAAGAAGCAGCCAAAGAAGATGTAAAATGTGCAGTATATGGAATTACATGACTGAAATTTCTCTAGGAAGAACAAATAAAATTTATTGGCGGGGGGAAGCCATGACTTGTCTCTGATTCTTGCCATAGTAATTTTATTGCAACACACTATAGGATGATATTTAATATAACTCAGCTGATAGTTTATGAGGCCACTTTGAGGTTAGAATATTTTGGCTTCCTGGTTGTTTTGTAAGGGAAGGGAGAGGAGTAGCTAGAAAGACCACAAACAACCTTTTAAATTCCCCCAAGGCCTTGTTTAATGGAGTGAATACAATCAAATTTCAACAATCCATGGCTAGATTATCTACGGCAGCACTTATCAAGCATTAACGTGCACATGAATCACCAGGAGATCTTGTTTAAATGTATATTCTGGCTCAGTAGGTCTAGGGTGGTTGCCTTCGACACTACATATGTGAAAATGTCTCTTTAAATGGCGATGCTAATTGTCCACAGACTGCACTTTAAGTAGCAAGATTTCATATTTTCTTTCACTCGGTAGTGCTTTTTCTCCCCATGTGACTGTATAGGTAATATAATCTAAAGATAAAATTGAAAGTCTAACATTGAGACCTTTCATGACTATGCAGCAGAAGCAAAATTACTTTCTGGTCCCTGATGTTAAGCTCGGACTCTAAATGCATAGAATGATGTTGCACAAGATGTGAAATATGAAAAATGTTATCTTTAGGTCAGTTACTCTCATCGATGGGATCAGGTAAGGAATACACAATTTTTTCTAGCTTCCATAAAAGGATATCACTTTGAACAATAACAACAGGAGAAGAACACAGTCAATACAAGGACCAGCCTAGCCTGTGTGGCTCAATGGTTGAGCATCAACCTATGAACCAGGAGGTCACGGTTCAATTCCAGGTCAGGGCACATGCCTGTGTTATGAGCTTGGTCACCAGTGGCAGGCATGCAGGAGGCAGCCAATCAATGATTCTCTCTTATCATTGATGTTTCTACCTCTCTCCCTTTCTCTTCATTTCTCTGAAAATTAAAAAATACAAGGATCATAAGCAGTTTGTATAATAACAAAAGTATATTGATTGCATCCTAGCTTGCCAGTGCTTTGGGAACCTCACTCCACAGTGGGAAATTTTAGTTTCAGCTCCTGCAATGTTTCTTCAGACTCCAGGCCATATCTTACATATGAAATATGAAAATCAAGGCTCATTTTACTACTAGAGGCCCAGTGCATGAAATTCATTCACTGGGAGAGGGGAGCTTCCTCAGCCCAGCCTGCACCCTCTATCAGTCCAGAACCTCTCAGCAGACATCCTCTCACAGTCTAGACCCCTCACTCCTTACCGCCCACCTGCTAGCTGCTCCTTACTGCTCAGCTCACTGCTCCTTTGCATTGCCTCAAGGCAGGAGAGGCTCCTGCCACTGCTGCTGCACTCATCAGCTGTGAGCCTGGCTTCTGGCTGAGCAGCGCTGCTCCTGTGGGAACACACTCACCACCAGTGGGAAGCTCCTGCATTAAGCATCTGCCCCCTGATGGTCAGTGCACATCATAGCGACTGGTCATTCTGATCATTCTGCCATAACGGTTGCTTAGGCTTTTATTACATAGACTAGAGGCCTGTTGCACAAAGATTCACCCAATAGGCCTTCCTTTCCCTGGCTGCCGGCACCAGTTTTCCTCCAGCACCCGGCTCCCAGGCCTTTGGTTCAGCTCTGGCCGCAGTAGCGAGGCTTGGCTTCTCCACTCCAGCTGCAGTGGAGAAACCAAGCCCCTTCAGTCTTCAGTCATCTTCAGTCTTCACTCTGCATTGGCATATGCAAATTAACCACCATCTTTGTTGGGCTAATTTGCATACTTATCCTGATTGGCTGGTCGGTGTAGTGGAGTGACCCCAATTTGCATGTTTCTCTTTTATTAGTGTAGATATTTCTTGAATTCTAAGTTAGGCTTGAAGCCATTTACTTTTCCTAGATAGGTAGTCCATGTTTCCAAGTTCTAGCTGCCATTCTGAGAAATACACATCTCCAAAAAATATCTTCCTGATTATTTGTGTTACAGACTATCTACATATATTTACAATATTCTATATATCTTTACAATATTTTCAGTAAAGTGAATATGCACAATGTTTATAAAGCTAGACTATCACACACATAACATTGTTTTTACACTGGGGAGTAAAACAAGATGAAATTTGTAAACTTTCTAATTTTCCCTCAGGCCAATATTTTATATGCTTACTTTAAAATAATTAACATATTGGATATCAGCAAAAATTGTCTCCTCCATAACATCAACACAAAAGTTGGCAAAAATTGTCAGAAACAACTAGAGTTAATTTTCATAACTCTGGAAATTAACTAAAGAGTTTAGTATCCAGAATATATAAAGAACTCAAAAGCTCAACAATAAACACACCAGTGTGTGCAAATGCATTGAATAGACATTTCCTCAAACAAGATATATGGATGTCCAGTAAGCACATGAAAATATTTTCAATGTTAGGTATTAGGGAAATGCAAATAAAAAGCACGATGAAATACTATTTTATACCAAGTAGTATATCTAGAATAAAAAACACAGACAAAAATCAAGTGTAGACAAGGATGTGGAGAAATTAGAACCATCATCCATTGTTGCTGGGCATCTAAAATCATGTAGCTAGTACGGAAAACAGTTAGGCTTTTCCTCAAAATGCTAGACACAGAGTTACCACATGGTCCAACAATTCCATTTCTAGATATCCTAGGCATATACATAAAAGAATTGATAACATATGTTCACACAAACACTTAGAAAAGAATGTTTATAGCAGTTTTTTCTCAGAATAGCCAAAAGAGCAAAAACAATCTCAATGTTCATTAGCTGATTAATGGATAAATAAATGTGGTATGTCTATACAATGGAATATCATTCAGCCTCTAAAGGAATGAAAGGTAGATACATGCTGTGACATGAACAAAGTTTGGAAACATGATGCATGAAAGAAATCAGACACAAAAGGCCACATATTTAATGACCCCGTTTGTATGTAATGTCAGAATAGGGAAATCCATAGGGACAGAAAGTAAACTAGCGGTGACCAGAAGCTGTGGGAGGGAGAATGGAGAGTGGCTACAGTGGGTATGTGGAGATGAAAACATTCCAGAAATGAGGTGAAGTTTGCACAGCCTTGTGAATATATTGAAACCATTGAACTGTATGCTCTAAAGATTATTTTTGTATGTGAATAATTTTTTAAACTCTCAATTAAATAAAAACACACCCAATATGCGTTTGCAAAAAAGGAGACATATTAAACTTTACTGCAAATGCATAGGACATTGCAAACCCTAATTTAATTGATGTTGGGGTCATTTTTTTTTTTTACTTGTTCTCTTAACCTAACACCATTTATTGAGACTTATATTTGAAGCTGAGAGCAAAAAGCATCCCTTTGTTAGTGAGGCTGCACTCATTCAAAAACAATGTGAATAGAGAAGTTGCATGCTCAAAGCTAAGGATTCTTTTTATTTTTTATTTTTATAAATACAATTAGTGTGTTTTTCTCCCACATTTCTTCTGTACATTAGCTTGCTATTTGTTATCTTTTTTACATTTGCTATTTTTGGTTTTTAGCTCTTTGTCTCATTTATTTTTAAATTTTATCTTTATTTTTTGTATATTTTTTTAAATTTTGTTTTATTGCTTAAAATATTACAAAGAGTAGTGCATAGGCTTCCTTTTTTTCTTTTTTCCCCCTTGACTCTCCCCCGGCCTCTCCTACCCCCCAGTGTTCTGTGTCCATTAGTTATGCTTATATGCATGCAATCAAAGGACTTTTATGCATGCATAAAAGCTAAGAATTCTTGAGGAAGAAATGAAACCCAGGAAATACGTATATACAGACAGCAATGATATAGTTTTGAATTAGTTCGACATATCTCTGGCCAACAAAGTTTGAAATAACAGTGAGAGAAAAGAAAGAGAAAAACAGCATTGCAGGAAGTTTGGATTTTAATTTGAGAAAAGTCATATAGTTGTTCTCACTGTTACTTAGTAATTTGTGCATAAGTTCTTCCTCTATTGGGCAAGTTATCTCTCCAGGTGATCATGACCGTATCATATATCAGGGCTCCTCAAATGAAAATGTACATTTGAAACCCCTGGAGACCTTGTTAAATGCAGATGCTAACTCAGTAGGTCTGGGAAGGAGCCTGAGATTCTGCCTTTTTCAAGAATTCGCAAATGATGACGTTAATTGCCCATGGACTGGGTACACTTTAAGTAGCTAAGTCTTAACATGACTTTTCTTCTTAGCTCAAGCTCTATGCTTAATAAAAGACATCCATGTATTCATCGAACTGAATAAATAGATGGTTTTCTGTGCTGTGGGTAAATGTCTATTCTATGTATACTTCCCTAGGCATGCACACAAAGTGGGGGGATTCATAGCCCATCAAACGTGAGGAGAATGTGTGGATTCTATAAGAATTTCTTCCTGTATAAGCTCAGAGCACACTGCTGCCACCACATTTTTGCACATAAGCAATGTGAATTGCAGTCAGCTGTGAAAATTGAAGTTTACCTTCATCGTGCATGGGAATTACTTCAATAAACTGTACTTAAGTAAGTGAACCTGAATGTAAGCACTTAGATGTCTCGGCTCCTGCCTATCAGGACTAACAGCCATCTCTATATGTGTTACCAAAGCTGCAAAAGATGTGATGTCACATCAGCTGCCTTTGGACTCTTCAGGAAATTGTCACAGAATTCCTTCTACTTCTCCACGCTCTGAACTGCTTCATGGAAGTATACCTCACTGAGGAAGTATAGAACCTAATGAGGTCCATTCTCTCCTTTGCTAGCTCCTCCTAGGCCCAGGGGGAAATTAAATTCTGTTACTCAAGATGAAACTAGTTGTCTCCAAATAGAATTACCTAGTCCTGTGACCATAAAAGGCAGGCAGAACACACCTGCTCACTTGAAGATAAGCCTCTTGAGGGTAGGGTTTTAAGTCATTTAAACTTAAAGCAGTCATTTCATAGCATTCACTGAACACCTAGCATATGCTCCAACACTGTGATAGTTTTTTAAAAAAATATTTTTATTGGCTTTAGAGAGGAAGGAAGAAGGAGCAAGTAATAGAAACATCAATGATGAGAGAGAATCATTGATCAGCTGCCTTCTGCATGCCCCGCAGTGAGGACTAAACCTGAAATCCGGGCATGTGTCCTAACCAGAAAGCCAACTGTGACCTCCTGGTTCATAGGTCGACACTCCACCACTGAGCCTTGCTGGCAAGGCTGTGATAGTTTTGTTAATCATCACAATAACTGAAGAAACAAGCTTCTTGGTAAGAAGGACTTGCCTGGCCTGTTCAACATAGTATTTCTAGTAGCTAGAATGATGCTTGGCACATAGCAAGTATGCAGTAAGCATTCGTTGATTGACCAAATGAGCCATAAATTAGATAATGTTCTAATTTTATAAGAAAAATATCCTAGATGTTCAGAAATTACATAACTTCCATTAAGTCACAGAGCTAGTGAATGTCACAGCCAGATTTCAGAAGATGGTCCATGAAGCTCTGAAATGCACACCAGATCAGTTATGCTTTTCCATTTTTTTCTACCTTTCAACAAAGCATGTGATCTCCCATCTCCCAGAGGGTGCCAAAGTGTTATGGGCATGCCTCTTTCTTCTTATTTTGATTAAAAGTCCACTCTTCTGTCTCTGGAGACCACATATCAGAGTAAATTCAGTAAGGAGGGATTTATTTTAATAAACATAGGCAATTCACAATGTATAGCAACAAATTATCAGTAACACAGTAGTGTGTCTTGGGACTCTGATTGAGAACCACTACACTTAGGGTTGGTAGATTTAAGAAATGAAAACCTAAGATGTCCAATTAAACTTGCGTTTCAGATAAACATCAAACAATCTTACAATATTCACATGATGAAAATTTGGGATACACATACTAACAAATGAGTTGTTGTTTGTTTGAAGTTCATGTTTGGCTGAGTATATTGTAGTTTATCTTGCAGTCCTAACTACCCTCCATCACACCACCTGACCAACACAATAGCAGGAGCCAAAAGATGTCGGTTGAATGGACAAATAAATAGATAAATAAACAAATGATTCTTTAGAATCCATAATTTTCTGTTTGGGGCATTATATTTTAGACAAATGTCATTGTGTGTCCTATTTTGTATCATTTTCAACATCATCATACGATATTGGAATCATTTGGCTGGGGCTACATAGTCAGAAAGGGCTCCAATTTTAGGCTTATCTTTAGAGCAAATTATCCACAGAATAAATGGGAGTGAATACAGGAGTGAAAGAAAATGTTTCCCAAAAACTTTAAAAGTGATCTAATTAATAAACCACACCTCTAGCCCTTGTATTAGTTTCCTGCTATCATGGTAGTAATTGACTATAAACTTAGTGGCTTAAAGCAGCACACATTTTTTAGTTTACAATCTGTAGGGAAGAGTGTAGGGGATTAAAATCAAATTGGCAGAGCTACATCCTTTCTGGGGGCTCAAGGGCTTCCATCTCTTGCCTTTTCCAAAGTCCAGAAGCCACCTACATTTTTGTGGTGCGTGATCCCTTTCAACAATGTCGCCACTCCAACTAACCTCTGCGTCTTCTCACTTCTCGACTCTGACCCTCTTGTGATTACTTGGGCCCACCCAGATAATTCAGGCAAACCATCCCATCTCTGTATCCTTAACTTAATCACACTTCAAACTCCCATTTCTCAGTAAGGTAACACAGTCACAGGTTCTGGAGGTTAGGACACAGACATCTTTGGAGCCATTATTTGGCCTGCAACAAGCACTATAAGTTAAGGAGTAATTATATTGCAAAGTGCTCTTTGTAAGTATTAACAGATTAAATGTAAACCTTTTAAAAGTATACCAACATTTTTACAACTTCTTCTGTTATTTCTTCCATTTTTAATAGCTTTGGAAGTTCTTTGACTTCTGAGAGGCCCCACTTAAAGCAACGTGATTTCTTACGTCAATAAAGGAAGAATTGCACAGTTTGGTACATGAAACCAGTGGCTCTCAACCTTGGCTACACGTATGAGTTAACTGAGGATTTTTGTAACATCCCAGTGCCAAGGCTGCACACTAAATCAATTAAACCAGCATCTCTGGGAAATGGATCCAGGCTTCAGTATTTTTAAAAGCTCTCCAAGTAATTCAAATGTGTGTCCAAAATAGAATGGTTACACTCAATTTAACCTTGCATTGCTAAGATAACCTGATTTCTTCCTCCTTCACTTCTTCTTGATTTCTTCTTCTAGCCATTTTTCTTGATATCTTCAACTTTTTTTCCCTCCTGTTTTGGAGTATATTATTTTGATTGTATCATGTTCAATAAGAAAGACAGACAGAGGCTTTCAACAATCAATACGGCGTGGCTTAACAAAAGATCCTCTGCTTTATCCCTGAGAAGCTGGTTTTCCACCTCCACCATTCTTAGTTCCCTCATCTGCAGAGTGAGGGGTTTGGAATAAAACTCCCTATAGTATTTTCTAGTTTATAAACTCCACATTTCTAATATAAAAACAAGAGCACAGTCTTATGAAAGGAGCTTTGGATCCCCAAACTGGAGATTAGGTCTGATTTAATTAAAGGCAGATGTTTTTATTCTATGCATCACTATCTGTCTTAGTTTCGTTTTCCCAGAAAGCAGAATAGAAGGCAAGAATTTGAGTGCAAGTGATGTAATTAAGACTTGACCCTAGGAAGCACCAGAACAAAGTGGATGATTCAGGGCAGATTCTCAAGTTTAGTGCCATTGTGGTTAACTGGAACTCAGTTCTGCTGGACCCTGGAGCCAGTGTAGAACATGGGCTTCAGAGTTATCCCACCAGAGGGGAGAGATTGCTGGAGGCAGAGGAACTGTACACCCACATTCTTTTTTTTTTGCTTTGTTTGTTACTCATTAGATGATGACTATTTTGGGGGACTGTTAATTCTCCACTCTTTTCAGCCTGTTGTGATGAGAGCAGAGAAATGTGGTGTCAAGAGATGCCCTCAGGCAAATGTGATGCAAATAGTGACATTTTGGATGTCAGGTCAATGTATACCACAGTGTTAGGGCCAAAGAAATATGGGCAGATGCTAATGTGGCTTTAAAACAACGGCAGTAAGTTATTGCTCTTTATACATTAGTTAAGGGCATTTGAGGAATAAGTGAATTAACATTTCCAAAGTATTTTGAGAACTTTCCCCACCCTTTGAGAAAACTGCTGCAGGTAGACAGGGTATGGCAACAAACTAGTCTTCTTGTAAAAAATGCTCTCTTGGATTCCTTTAGAAATAAGATAAAAATGTTTAACCTCTTTAGGCTCCACTTAGTCAGATTCTGCTTCAGGCCACTAAATGATAATTTTCCTCCAAATACCAGGAGGTTAAAACCTAGATTTTTAATAGCGAAACTAAATGAAAATAAATATTACTTTCAAATCCCTATGCAGGAGTTAAGAAGAAAGGGTGTTGCTAGTATGCTCTGCATCACCTAAGCCCAAAGGGAGAAAAGTATGCTTTCATGTCTAGGTCAGAGCCTACAGACATATACCAGGATCACAGATTTATTTTCTCCCTCCCTGAATAAAGTATGGCACTACTATAGCTCAGGCTCATCACAGCTATGTACTCCTAACACCACGGTCTCCCTCCATGTCTTATTGTAGAGTGCTGAACAAGATGGGCTGGCCATCTCACCATCTAATCATTACAGAGTGTGGTACTAGGTGATTTTTTTAAAAAAGTTAGATAAATAGTGTAGATATACTTCCACATTTAAAATCTCACTTAGAATTTCTTCTGTATAATAAAAGTGATAAAGTTTTGACTTCAGATACATTACTCTTATTTCTCTTGATTTCATTTATTAGAGACTTCAGCATGACACTGATGGAAGTACGGAATCTATGAGCTGGGTTCCTCATATTGTAGAGTAGAAGGAATGGATGAGTTTGAGGGTGGATGAAGAGTGAGGAGTGGGTGGAGTATATGCCCCCAATATGAATGAATCCATGGTTTTAGGACATCAAAATAGGAGCTTATATTCAGAGCCTTCAAAGCACCCAGAACCATCTGAGCTGCCAAGTGACCAAAATTACATGAATGAACCAAGACTGGACCAACAGAAGAGCCACTTAGTTGATTCCAACCCCTATTGCTCATCCACTAAATTATGAGTAAATAAGATGGTGGTTGCCTTAAGTCACAATGTTTATGGTGGTTTGCTATAGAGAAACTGACTTGTCATATAGCTTGTTCAGCAATATCCTATGTGTATTTAAGGGAAGCCTTTGACATTTTCATATATATATATATTTCAGAGAGGAAGGGAGAGAGAGAGAGAATCATTGATTGGCTGCCTCCCGCATGCCCCACACTGGGGATCAAGCCCACAACCCAGGCATGAGCCCTGACCAGGAATGGAATATGACCTCCTATTTCATCATTCAACACTCAACCACTGAACCATGCTGGTCAGGCAAGCTTTTGACATTTTAAAATGATTTGAAAGTCTATTTAGCCTTAGCTAACATAGCTCAAATTTAATATAAACCTTTGGTTGCATAAGGCCCATTATATGTTAGATATGTCTTACAAACTTTCTCCTGCTATATCTTTGTTTATTCAGACACTGATTATCTCAGCCTGCCCAGCAAGCTTCTGTTCAAAATCAACCTCCTTCACTATGTTTGCCTTGACTTCTGGCTCTAAAAGACTTCTTCATCCACTAAACCCATACAGTCATAAAAAGAATCTAATTACTTCACACTGTATCCATCAGTCTAAAAGGCTATGTCCCATTTAGACTATAAGTTTGTTTCAGGAAAGAAGATGACTATACCCTGAATGGTATCTTTCACATGGTTCAAAATATGTGAGCATCCACCCCAAAATGTAGATGTCTCAATGATCTATTAACTAGTGTTATTTATTTTATTGATTAAGGTATTACATATATGTCCTTATCCTCATATTGCCCCCATCCCCCCCACTCATGCCCTCAACTCCCTGGTGTCTTTTAGGCTTATATGCATGCATACAAGTCCTTTGGTTGATCTCTCCCCTTTAATCCCACCCTCCCCTACCTTCCCTCTGAGGTTTGACAGTCTGATTAATGATTCTTTGTCTTTGGATCTGTTTTTGTTCATCAGTTTATGTTGTTCATTATATTGCACAAATGAGTGAGATCATGTGATATTTATCTTTCTGTGACTGCGTTATTTCGCTTAGCATAATGCTCTCCAGTCCCATCCATACTGTTGCAAATGGTAAGATTTCCTTCTTTTTTTACCTCAGTTTTAGTATTTTACCCCAGTGTAGCAACAAATGACAATGAAAACACAACAATCCACAGCCTATAGGACACAGTGAAAGCAATCTTGGGAGGGGAGTTCATAGCTCTACAAGCCTACTGCAAAAGATAAGAAACAATGGTAATAAATTACCTAACCCTACAATTCAAAGAGTTAGAAAGAAAGCAACAAGAAAATCCCAGTGTAAGCAGAAGGAAGGAAATAATAAATATCAGAGCAGAGATAAACAACATAGAGACAAAAAAAAATACAAAAGATGCACAAAATCAAGAGCTGGTTTTTTGAAGGGATAAACAAGATTGATGAACCTCTAGCCATCTTCACTAAGAAGCAAAGAAAGAGGACCCAAATAAACAAAATCAGAAATGAAAGAGGAGAAATAGCAACAAACCCCACAGAAATAGAAAGGATTGTTAAAAAATACTATGCACAACTTTATTCCAACAAACTGGACAACCTGTAGGAAAATGGACATATTTCCAGAAAAACACAACCTTCCAAAATACAATCAGGAAGAATCTAAAAATCTCAATAGGCCAATAACTATGGAAGAAATTGAGGTAGCAATCAAAAAGCTTCCAGCAAACAAAACCCTGGGGGCAGACGGCTTCACGGGGGCATTTTACCAAACATTCAAGGAAGAACTAAAACCTATCCTCCTCAGACTATTCCAAAAAATTCAAGAGGAAGGAATTCTTCCAAGCTCATTCTATGAAGCCAGCATCAACCTAATACCAAAACCAGATAAAGACAACACAATGAAAGAGAATTAAAGGCCAATATCCCTTATGAACATAGATGCCAAAATCCTCAACAAAATCCTAGCAAATCGGATCCAAATCAATAAAAGTGATACGTCACATAAACAAATTGAGAGATTAAAAACTACATAATCATATCAATTGATGCAGAAAAAGCATTTGACAAAATTCAACACCGATTTTTGACAAAAACTCTCAGCAAGATGGGAATAGAAGCATCATACCTCAACATAATAAAAGCCATATATGTCAAACCCACAGCCAACATCATACTCAATGGGCAAAATCTAAAACCATTTCCCCTAAGACAGGGATGCCCACTCTCACCACCTCTGTTCAACATAGTACCA
>PVJC01029390.1:0-21892 GCA_004026665.1 Murina feae
CAAACCTGACCTATTTAACTTATCCTTTTATCTGCACTTTCTCCTTCAATCCACTAAAACAAAGAAATAAACTAAATGAGGAATAAAGTGGCATTGACACACAAGAGGGTGAAAGGAATGGAAGAGAAGACTGTGACAGATGAATGATGACAACATACTTTAGGAAGCTTGAAAGTGAATGTACTCAGGAAAACTGACTTAACAGACAGAGATAGCTGAAATCTAAGCCAAAGTGAGAGAACGCAAAAGGAAGAAATACTACCCTCAAACTTTTAGACATTTGAGGCAGCAAGGACTTCAGAAAGTAGGCACTAGACAAGAGATCAAATAAAAAGAATCAACTGAAACTTTGTAGGAACATCTGCGAGCTTTCTATCCCTAATTTTCCTCATCCTTTAGATGAGGGGTTGCCTTTTTGCCTTCTGACCTGAGCAGAAAGCAAGACAGAAAACCTCAGAGAGCTTGCGCCAAGAACTTCATGAGTAGGGACTCCAGGCACAGCTGAGTCTGTCATAAGCATCTTAACAAGAAAATGAGGATTACAAGGGATACGCTAAATGGTGATACCCTCGTCCTCCCTGAAATGCTGAAAACCAGACCGAGACGTTTACTGAGCAGAAGTCAGGAGAATACACCTCTGGAGAAATGAACTTGCCCAACAACAACAACAACAAAAAGATACAGATATTGACATTTGGGGAACCTCCAATGAAAAATCTGGGTGGTCATGTAATCATCTTACAGATAAGACTATTTATTACTCAATGAACCATCCACTACTAAATTGAGCTCCAAATAGATTTCAGTGCATTGTTCTTATATATAAACAGACATTCGAGGACATCTTATAATGTTAACAAGAGTAAAAAAGAAATAGAGGTCAGAAGAAACATGCTAAGGAAATGAAGATAAAAGGAAAATTAAAGAAACAAAAAGAGATGAATGATTTAAGGGGAAGCGCAGGGAGCAGAAGATACCATTTAAAAAAAATATCTGGACAGATGAGACAAGTGGATACATGAAATAAGATACTTCTAGGAAAGGAAAATGAGTCACTCAGAGCATAATAAGAACCAACAGTAAACTAAAATATCAGGGATGGGGGTGGGGTGGAAGGGGGATAGTAGAATACTTGGAATGATGAAGGGAAGAAGTTTTCCAAGACGTAAAAGCAAGATACCAAGAAATAGGAAATAGAGAAATGATTTGAAAAACAGCACATCAATTCAAGTCCAATATATGACTAGCGGCTGCTGACTGAGGACATAAAACTCCTGGGTAGGAGACAAAGGAATGTATTACTCAAGGCCAAGCAACGCAAGCATCCCCATATTTGCCTTACTTGTCCCTTGTCCTCAAGTCTCACTGGAGCCATGCAACAGGCCCAGATGAATATAACACACACCATGGATGTGCGTCACAGCTCTGAAACACGGAGTTTGGGGAATCCACAGCTTTTAAAGCAAAATACAAGCCAGCCTTCTCTTTCTCCCAGGGAACATTATCACATCCCTCAAAATTAGCAGCTGCATTGACAACCCTAAGAAATGACAAAGGTAAAAGAAGAATCAAAGCCTTGTGGTCTTGGTACACCTACCAAGACGTCTCCCAACCCAGATCGAGCCTCTACAATTTACTAGCTATGATTTGGGGCAAGCCTCTTTACTTGAGAAAAATACATTTTTGTTTTTAATTTAAAAAGCAGCTTTATTGAATTGTAATAAACTATAAATATTTAAAGTATGGAATTTGATAAGTTTCAATATGTGTATTATACTTTCATGAAAGCATCAGCACAATCAAGATAGTGAATGTATGTATCACTCTCAAAAGTTTGTTCATGACCCTTATAATCCCTGCCCCTCAAACTCTGTCCTACTCCCCCATCTCAGAGCCACCACAGATAGGCTTTTTGTCACTATAGATTAGTTTATGTGCCTGAAATAATAGATGTAAAGCACCCAGCATACTACCTGGCATATTATAGCAGTGGGTTGTTAATTTCATATTTCTAAAAAAGAAAAAAAACTAACTGAACAAAAAAATACTTGCCCACAAAACCAAAAAAAAAAAACAAAAACTTAAATTCTGATATTTTCCAGAATCCTCAAATTAGCCCTATATGGACTCTTGCTATTGTCCTTATAACACTAAATTTAGAAATATTAGAAACTCATAAAAATACTTCTGATTTTCATAAAGAGCATAAAATGGAGTGACAAGGCATTTTTTTAATACTTCAATCAATGGTTGAGATAGACAGCATACACTAGGGCAGTGCTTGCTCAAAAACATGGATAATATGTCAATTTTAATGAGGTCAATTGTCACAGATTATAATCATCCTTTTTAACATTTCTACTTCTTCACTAAGCCAAGACTTCTTAGGAAAAAATTAAAAACGCCATATCCTGTTTATGTGTCTTGTCCCAGAAAGAGAACTCAGTGTCCTCTCTCAACACAAAGAAGGTTCTCATTTCCAAAACAGTAGAATGTGATTAATTACCTTTTGATTTCGTTTTCTCTTGATGTGGTCAGGACAAATCACAATTTACTTGTAATGTTTTGATGAAGAAATCCAATATCACACCCACCACATTGACACATATTTTTTTTATTCATATGCTGCTAAAGAAACAATTGTGTCCTGTCATAAACAAAACGAGGGTCAATAAATAAATGTTTTTCAGGATGTGATTTATGACAAGTTCTAGTGTTTTTCTTTCCCAAATAATTCTTTTCAAGCACTTTTTATAAAGGCTTATATAATTTCTCTCTTTTTATGCCAGAATAATAGCCAGGATATGAATTTGACATCACACACATGGTGAGAGCCTGGAAAGAGTTCTCAGAATGCTATTTACTTCCGTACAAAAGGTCACAGAGTTCATTCTGCAAGCCAAAATTTGGAACTGGCTGGCCAGTGGGCCTTGGATGTCTGGAAAATTAATGTGCATACACTCAAAACGTACTGTGTGCACACACCTCCAATAAACCCTTTCTCAAGACAGAGAACATCGTGTCCAACTGATTTTACAACTGCCTTTTTAAGGGAGAACTGCAAATCTACAAAATCATGCTTTTCAGAATCATTCTTACAACCTAGCTGAGCCAGGAGAAAATTGCTTTTGAATTGTGAATTCTATGAATTATGTTCCTGTGTTATGGACTCTGACTGGAGTGAACTGTCAAATGACCCTCCTGGGAATCTTAAACATTTAGCAGCTTCACATGTCTGTTCATTTAAGTCTCTCACACTATGTTCATTGGATCTCACCGAGAGTATTCACTGTAGAACACACACCATCACAACTTTAATGCATGGTGTGCATCGTAGTGCCCTTTTGGAGAATGTGGCTCCATTTACTAGAGCTGATAATGACTTTTGTAAAAGCTTACGTTTTTATGTGTGATTTACTCTGGTCATTTTGTGCCCATCCTATATAATTTGGTGGAGGGGAAGAAAGGGAAGGCTGAGAGTGGTAGAATGTACTAGTAACCCTTAATTACTAATATTTATTGTTTGCTGCGTGTAAGCATTTATCGAAGTTCTTTACATGTATTTCTAACATATTTATCACACCTCTCCAGAGCAGATGCCATCATTTCCTCATGTTAGAGAAGTGAAAACTGAACCATTATAGGGTGAAGTAATCTGCTGATGGTCATAAAGTTTAAGTAAACAACTCCGCCTATGGTACTCATCAATATACCGAATTCCACTGGCATTACTTGCAATGACAGGGGCTGGCCAGAGAGTTCTCAGAAAAGGCTTGCTTTGAATAAACTTGGGTTTGATTAGATCTGGGTGTATTTTTCTCAGGTCCAGGAACTACAAAGTCTTGGTAATCCCTGAAGATACCTTGGTAATAAACTTTTCCAATAAAAAAATAAATAAATTCAAAGTGATGAATGGTTTGGAATGCCAACATCCAAATACTTTCTGGAAGAGGGGAAGTGCTGGTGTGCGCCATCCAAGTCACTTTGGCATGAAGCCAAATCAGAAGTTTGCTTGGTGAGCATGGAAAGATGTCACACCTATTCTAGAAGGCTGTTGCTTGACCCTGATAAGACCTGGTGGCATGGCCTAGTCCCACAGTGGGAAACCCCACTCTATCACATAGAATTGTTAGTTCTAGGTAGGACTTGACAATTCTAGGGCATAGATTCGGAGTTATTCCCCTGCCGAGTCCTGCTGGATGTTCGTGACAACTTCTTTGATGCAGTTACGAAGATGACAGGGAGTTGTCACACAGGGTTCCCTCTCTGCACTCCAACTTACCACATTTAGAACTCCCGTTCCCAGGATGTACTTGCCTCCTCAAATATTCTCCATGTGATTTGGAGGAAGTGTTATTTAGCATTTGGTGTTCATTTTATCGATCTCACTCTCAAATTTCTTTTTTAAAGGTCTCTTCTGGAAATAAAGACTTCTTTTAGACGTCTATAGCCATTTCTAAAGGGGAAAAAAAAGATAGATAAATATATGTGATTGGATGTTTTAATATACAGCTCTCCTCCCTTCTCCTATGTCCCCCCCGCCCCCAAATCAGATTTATATATAAAGGTACAGCTGTTTCAGGATAAATAATAGCCAACTTGGAACAAATTTTATTTGAATAAACATTAGTCACTATTGACAGCACCTTTGCTTTCCAATTGTACCCTGAACAATATAACATTCATATGATGTCATAATTTTTTAAAGAATAATTGCTTTGAATTTCTTCAGATTGACATTAACACTTTCCTGTCCAATGGATCTCAAGAATTTTCCAATGGATGTGCAAACTTGCATAATGCAACTGGAGAGTTGTAAGTATGAACAACTTACTTTTTCTGAATACTTTTAAAAATATAGTAAATATAAAAGGTTTTTAAGGTATTCTATAGATAATTTATTTTATACGGTTTGTTGTCAGATATTTTCTAAATAAGTATGGTATCTCTCACCAGGTATTGGGAGTCATGGTGTCTATCCACATGTGCACTAAATGCTATGATAAAGAAAGAAATTGGGGACCTAGGAATAATAGTTTTTAAGTTTGAAAAGCAGTTTTATGTCTCTCTATAAATTATCAAAGGTAAAAGGATAATCATTAAAACCAAACGATCACTTTTTATGGAGTACCTGCTATGGACCACATAGTTTGCATGTATTATTTCTCATACAACGAAGATACTGTTATTGCTATGTTTCCAGATGTGAAATGGTCATTCTGAGCAACTGAGTTTTGTGCTCCAGTTCATGAAAATTGTCATAACAAACCATCTGGCTCCAAAGTCTATGCTACTCTGAACTATTATGCTGCTCCTCAGCTAATATTTATTCAGAGCATGCTCTGCAGGGTTTGTTATATATGTCATCTTAGGGAAAAATACATTTTTCACACTTTATCAGGGATTCAGCCAAGCTAACAGATATTTTTTTTAAAAAATTTCTTCTTTCAAAGTAGATCCAAACACATCACTGATTAATGTCAGCACATAAAAACTTTAGGTCCTTCTGTTTCTCTGAACTTATCTATATATAGTCAACCCTAAATTAATTGGTATGCATGTTTAATTTTAATGCCATACAAAAAATATTATTCAATATTTTTTCTCATGGCACTATGTCATATCTTTTTTTAAAGTTTCATTTTGATATATTCCTTGAGGAAAATTTAAAGGTAGACTGGGTTTGCAGGCCTGAGGCAAGGTTTGTAGTGTGGGGGAGCTGTCACTAGATGGCGTGCCTACTTCATGGGGAAATGAGGTCACCCTGTATGGTGGGTTCTCTCTTTTTCCTTAATATATACATTTATTGTTGACAGTATCACACATGTCTCCCGCTTTCTTCCCCTTTATTGCTTTCCACCCAGCCCTTACCCACCCACACCACCATATCTTCACTACCCTGTTGTCCATGTCCATGGACTATGCATATAAGTATATAAGTTATTTGGTTTATCTCTCCTTGTCTCCCCACCCCGTTATCGAGGTATGTCAGTCTGTTCCATGCCTCCATGCTTTGAGTCTTATTTTTTTGGTCAACTAATTTTGTTCATTAAATTCCACAAATAAGTGAGATCATGTGATATTTGTCTTTCTCAGATAGGCTTATTTCACTTAGCATAATAGTCTCCAGGTCCACCCATGCTGTTGGGTTCTCTTAATGTAAGGAAGCAAAAATAGCTATTTCTCTGATAATGATACCTATCTTGTTAAATTTGAATGCATTAACTTTAAAAGTAGTTCTTAAATAGTAAGCATATTCATGGATAAAGCACTAAATTAGATTAAAATAAAATAATCAAGTTTTAGTTGGGGGAACTTTTAGCAATAAAAGTGGAGAAGAACAACAAATGTAGATATTTTTATCTATATTATAAAGGCATTTTAAGGATAGGCTGATTCTGTATCTTGGTTGCAAAATTAGGTGTATGGGAAGATATTGAGTTAAAAATCACATGCAAAATAGTCTAAGGCAAACCAGTGGCCTAATTACTAAATCAGAGATGCTGGATGTTACCCAATAGGCAGTAAGGAGCAGGCCAAGATTTAGGAGCAAGAGCATGATTTGGTCAATATTATGCTCTTAAATATTCTTTCAGCCAAATGAACCAAGGTTACTTAAGAGGATTTCATATGGCAGTTTTATTTTTAATTTTTTTTGGAAACTCCATACTGTTTTCCCTAGTGTTCGCACCAATCTGCATTCCCATCAATAGTGCACAAGCATTCTCTTTCCTCTACACCCTTGCCAATACTTGTTGCTTTTTATCTAATATAATAATAGAGCAATATGCAAATTGACCGTTACCCGAGACACCTAAGCCATGCCCACCAGCCAAGCCATGCCTCCCAGCGAACCAGAGAGGCTGTATGCAAATTAGCCCAGCCAAGATGGAGGCCGGCAGCCATGGAGCTAGAGCAAACCAGAGGCTTCTGTTGCAACTGCCTGCCTAGACTGGCTGAGCCTCTGCTCACAGCCATGCCCACCAGCCAATCAGAGCAGCTGTATGCAAATTATCCCAGCCAAGATGGAGGCTGGCAGGGCGGCTCTGCACTGGGAGCCTCCGCGGCTGGCATAGCTGTGCCAGGTGTCTCAGCTCAGTGGAGGGGGGGGGGTCCGGCCTGGGACCTCCTCGGAGCATCCAGGAGCAACTGTTCTGGGTCTGCTGCCTGGCTCCACCCCAGGGGCCTCTGCAGGGTGTTCAGGAATGCCTGTCCCAGGTCCACTGCCTGGCTCCAACCTGGGGGCCTCCTTGGAGCGTCCAAGAACGCCTGTCCTGGGTCTGCTGCCTGGCTCTGCCCCAGGGGTCTCCTTGGGGGCATGCAGGAGCACCCGTCCAGGGTCTGCTACCTTCATCCGCCCCCTAGGGGCCTCCACAGGGCGTGCGGGAGTGTCTGCTGCACAGTGCAGAGAATCCGAAGCCAGTCCGCTGCCCAACTCCACCCCTGGTGTGTTTGCTCAGCAGCAGGGCCCCACCGAGGGATCCTGCACCAGCGTCCGCCCCTGGCTCACCACCCAGCTCTGCGCCAGGTGTGTCCCCTCAGCGGTGTGGGCCCACCAGGCATGTGCAATCGTGGGCCCTCCGGTGGGAAATGTCCAGGCCTGCACTCACCAGCCCTCCCACTCCTCAGTGCACGAACCCTGAAGGGGTTGTGGGCAGCCTGAAAATGGTGCTCATCCCCTCACCCAGGCTGGCCAGGCATGCCAGCAGGTGGACATCTCCCCCGAGGTGTCCTAAACTGCAAGAGGGCACAGGCCAGGCTGAGGGACCCCCATTCCCCGAGTGCACAAATTTTTGCGCACTGGGCCCCTAGTTTACTGATAATAGCCATTATGGCAGGTCTGAAGTGACATTTTATTGTGGTTTTAATTTGCATTTCTCTGATGTTTAGTGATGTTGAGGAGCATTTCCACTTCTGGGTATATATACTAAGAAACCCAAACCACTAATTCAAAAGAATGTATGCATTCCTATGCCCATTGCAGTTATTTATAAGAGCTAAGATATGTAAGCAATTTCAAGTGCCCATCAATAGATGAGTGGATGAAAAAGTGGAGGTACATGTATATGATGGAATACTACTTGGCCATAAAAAAGAATGAAATCTTACCATTTGCAACAATGCAGATGGACCTAGAGGGTATTTTTCTAAGTGAAATACAGCAGTCAAACAAAGACAAATACCATATGATTTCACTTATATATGAAATCTAAAGACCAAAGTAAGCAAACTAACAAAATAGAAACAGACTGATAGACACGAAAAACAAACTGAGAGTTGCCAGAAGATAGAGGGGTTGGGAGGTTGGGTGAAAAAGGTGAAGGTATTAATATGTACAAATTGGTAGTTACAAAATAATCATGGGGATATAAAGTACAGCATAGGAAATATAGTCAATAATATTATAATAACTATGTATGATGCCAGGTGGGTACTGGAAATATCAGGAGGAATATTTTGAAAAGTATATGATTTTCTATGTTGTATACCTGAAACTACTATAAAATAATATTGGATATAAACTGTAATTAAATTTTTTTTTTTAAAAAGTAACAAATTTCATAATACTCCAACCAAAAAGAATGAAAATAGGATCAAAGCAGAATGATGTAGAAGGTAGAAACATTAAAGGTTGATACTGTAGAAGAGGCAGAATTTTATCTTCACCCTCTTAAATGTTTCTGGCTGGGCCTGAAAATTAAACAGATAAGACAGATTAACAGGAGAAAAGGATACAAATTTATTTAACACTAGAGGCTCGATGCACAACATTCGTGCACTGGAGGGGATGGGGTCCCTCAGCCTGCCTGCACCCTCTCACAGTCCAGGACCCCTTGGGGGGTTGTCAGACCTGCCGAGAAGACAGGAGAGGCTCCTGCCACCGTTGCTGCACTTGCCAACCGTGAGCTTTCTGGCTCAGCAGCACTCTCCCTGTAGGAGTGCACTGACCACCAGGGGGCAGCTCCTGCATTGAGTGTCTGCCCCCTGGTGGTCAGTGTGCATCATAGTGACTAGTCATTCTGCCATTCAGTCAATTTGCATATTAGCATTTTATTATATAGGTTAAGTTTTATGTAACATGGGATCCCTCATAAAGAAATAAAGCCTTGCCCTAACTGGTTTGGCTCAACGGATAGAGTGTCAGCCTGCGTACTCAGGGGTCCCAGGTTCGATTCCAGTCAAGGGCATGTACCTTGGTTGAGGGCACATCCCCAGTATGGAGTGTGCAGGAGGCAGCTGATCGATGTTTCTCTCTCATTGATGTTTCTAACTCTCTAACCTCTCTCTTTCTCTCTGTAAAAACTCAATGAAATATATATATATATGAAATAAAGCCTCAAAGAAGTGGCAAAACCTAAATGATTTCATACTAGGTTGAACAAAGAGAGGCAACTGTGGAAAAGTAACTAAACTATGTGGGGAGGCTAAGGGAAGATAAGAGTTATTTTAACAAGGTCTGTATGTACACATTCTAAAGACTTCGATTCCTTTCTTTTTTCTTGGTCCAAAGAGCACATCTTTCACATGGGAATTTTTAGCTCTTATTTTCAGGAAGAAAAGGAGAGGTTAGAATGCCTTCCTTGCACCTGCTATTTCTCAAGTGCCTTTATCTCACATAATCCTTATGCTAGGGAGGCATATTTTGGGGTGGCATATTTTGTTGGCCTTCATTCGCTCCCATGAAAAGTTGATGTAAAGGCTCTGGGTTCTGCTGAGTCAGAGCTAAAGCACTTAGATAAATAGAATCATATTGGAACTGTTGACAAAGAAAAAAAACATAGATGAAGACGTAAATGCTGAAGGGAATATTGATAAATCTAAATCTTAATATATGTGAGGTTTGGGAAATTTAGGTATAAAGCCAAAGGGAGAAGTTAGAACTGGGGATACACTATTCAAAGCCATATGGAAAGTGACTCAAATAAGAAGATGAAATTTCTGAAGGATAAAATATAGAGAGGAAAACAGACACATCAAGAAGAGATCCATAAGAAATGTCTGTATTTAGAGGGTGTTGGAAGGAATTTCAGCTAAAGGGTCAGCAGATGGCAAATTCAAATCAATAGCATTTCATCTCAAAAGAGAAGAGAATGTGGAGATCTGTTTAGCAGTATCAAATGCCGTGAAATGTTTTTAAAAGGGTGATTAAAAAGAGGACAGCATAGGGAATATAGTCAATAATGTTGTATACTAGACTTATTGGAGGATCATTTCATAAGTAAATAAATGTCTAACTGCTATGTTGTCCACCTGAAACTGACATAATATTGCATGTCAACTGTAATTGAAAAAATAAATTTGAAGAAAGCCATTGTTATTGATCAGAGAGAAATGTGATTCAAATGATGAGGGACAAATCTGGATTTCAAAAATCAACAAAGTGCATGAGAAAGTGAGAGCAGTGAGTAAAACCTGTTATTTGTGAAAGTTAGTTATTAAAGAAAAATGAAAAAGCAACAGCCCCTGAGAGATAGCTGGGTCTCTGGACTTTTTTTTTTGTTTGTTTTTTGAGTAAGGAAAGAGCTAATTTGCAGGACACCGTGTTGACATAACATGACCTTTCATTGTTTCTCCTTTCCCAGAACACTTCCAAATTAATCAAAAACTCAACTAGGGAAAACAGAGCTTCTTGCCCCTCCACCTTGCTTCTTAATTCCTTTATCAGGAATGAGTAGATTGCCTCAAGTGTCCCTTTCATATTTCGGTCATTAAGCACTTCCTGCTCTTTTATTAGAAATTAATTTGGCTCAACATAGAGATAGAGTTTATTAACGTTCTTTAGGGGACATTAAAATCCTGTCAAAGTAGAAGTTACTGAAGTCATATTTTCGAGGTGTTTTTATTAAACTCATAGCAATTACCCACATCTTTTTTTTTTTAATGGCTTAAAATCACAAATTAAAAAATTTAAAAGAGTTTAATCTACTGGGAAGAAGAGCTATAAGGAACATAACATTTACAGTTGAGTGAATTCTGATTGCAAAAGGGGAAAAAAACTGATTTGAGGGGCATGAGAAACAAGAAAAAAAAAGAAACATAATTTAAAGGCAAAGGTTTTAATAGCTTGTGATGATACAACTTTCTTTAATTCAATAAATATTCAGTAAGTGTATGTCAATGGCCAGGACTGTTTTCAGTGACCTGGGGGATGTTCATTCATTTAAGCATCAATTGAAAAATATGTATCAAGTATTTGATGTATTTCACATAATATATTGGGTGCTACAACAATAAATAAAGCCCTTAAGTCCCTGTTTTGAAGGACTTCAAGAACTAGTTGAGGAGTTATTTATTCAATATGATAATTCCATTAAAGATGATAAGCAAATGGTAATGCTGTACTGTTAGCACAAAGAAGAACAATACTAAGAGTGAATAAACGTAGTAATTTACTTAGACATTATTTTGTCTAAATTAGCAATAACTCTACACCCCTAAAAGTGTACATTCATGACTTGCATTTAAAACCCTGATGATGCTAATTCCTAGTGTAGGAAATGAAGAGGTATGCAGAGAGAATCAGAGGAAGAGTTCTATGGCAGAAATTGATGAGTAAATAACAACAACAAAAGTGTGAGCTAAGGGGAACATCAAAGAATAAAAGTAGAATAAATAACTTTCAAACCACAGCTAAAAAAAATACTGATTCATCAAATGTAACGTGAGAAAGGAGAAAAAGAAAATAAAAGTATACATAAAGCATGGCAAGAGAGCAAAAGTAGCTCTCAATATTATCATAATTAAAATAGATGCAAAGGTTAAATCTATGCATCAAAATACATGCTCAAGCTAGATATTAACAAATGTTAAAATTCTACAATACGTTGTCAACTAAACACTTTTAAAAAATACCATGCAAAGAAATTTGGGGGATATAAGAAAAATGCACATTAGAGAAATATGTTTAAAAAATGCAAGATAATAATTTCTATATTAGAAAAAATAAATTATAGGAAAAAATTGTAAGAGAAAGACTTGGGTTACATGTTGGTAAAGAAATAATACACAAATAAGGTGTAATGATTACGAAAATGTCTTCCAAATATATAAAGCAGCCAGAACTATGATTTAAAAATAGGTAAGTCAATAACTTAAAGTATAGGTACAAATATTTGAATAGAATAATTTATTAATTTGCAGATAGAGAGAAAACTCACAGTTTCATTTGTTTTTAGCAAATAAGAGCATTTACAAAGATTATGTAGCAACCCATAAAAGATGCTTCAATAAATTCCTAAGGATCAACACACGATGGAATGTGATCTCTGACTAAAATGCAATGTAATCAATAACGATATAAAATTACTATAAAATTCTAGATATTAACATGAATTTTTATACATTACTATTCAGTAATGTGCCTAGAAACTATTAACACCGTGTACTAAATGACTGTTTAAAGAAGAAATAAGAAAAACTTGGTACTAAATGACAAAGCACTAAATATCAAAAGTTTTGAGATACAATCAAAGCAGTTTTTTGTCCTAAAATATCATTGAGTTAGGCATTCCATTTAAGAAGATGACAAAGGAAAAACAGAACATTCAAAGAATCACATAAAAACACAAAGCTGGTACTTCGAAAAGTCTGAGAAGCTAGGCACACCTTGGGAGAAACTCTTTAAGGAGAAAAACTAATAGATTGCATTTCTATATTAGAAAAAATGTTAGAAATGTAGTAAATATGTTAGTTTAACAAATCTATCGAGATAGCAATGTTCATCATAAAGTAATAAAATATTCAAAGAGCTGAGACAATAATGAGGGAAAAAGGAACATTTGGAAGACTTTTTCAATGATTTGCATAAGAATTAAGCGTAAAGATGAGGCTCCCTTCCCTGGCTCAGTTGGTTAGGGCATCATCCCTATACATCAAGTTAGTGGGTTCAGTTCTCCTTGAGGGCGCATATAAGAGCTGACCAATGAATGCATAAATAAGTGGAATGACAAATTGATTCTCTCTCTCTCTCTCTCTCTCTCTCTCTCTCTCTCTCTCTCTCTCTCTCTCTCAAATCAATTAAAATTTAATAGAGATGAGTCTGCCAAGGTTTCTCTGAATCATGGGTCTGAATGTTGCTTCATTTACGTGAGTTAGAAGAGAGCAGGTGATTCACGGGAAAAGGAGTGCAGAAGCTGATACCTGCTTAAACATGCCGCATTTCTTGTGAAAATACATATTTAACTAGAAATTTATTTTAGATTATGGGTGTATAGAGCTTGAATTAAGAATGGTTGTGTAGTTATAGAGAGAAAAAGTTGGAAATATTGCTTGGAGACATGAAGATGAATGAAATTTCTGATGATAGCGTGTAAAATAAAGACCCAAAAAAGAGCATCACTGAGTTTAAGCAAAAGTGGGAAACAGAAAGAAAGAATAAAACAGAGAAAGACGGTAAAATGCTCTTTATGACATGACTCATCAAGTTTCCTCATGGAATGCAGAGTCATAGAGTACGTGCATGGAACATAAAGAAAAATAGGAAACTGATTTACTTTTTTTCAATATTTAAGTATAAGCAAAAATTTATTAAGTTCAATTCAAATGGTGTTTAGCACAATGACTTACTCTGTTGCCACTAAAAATAAAAATGAAATAATCACACTAAAACTGCAGCTTCGATTGAACTAGAAAGCTAAATCTCATCACCGAGAATTCCACGGAAGCCAACAGGGGGAAAGCGGCTCCATTTGTCTGTCCCAGCTTCAGACATTTCCTTTATCAGATCTAAAGGCCTGACCCACAGTGTGCTCTATCCTCAAATCTCAGCAAAGTTTTACCTGGCCACTTTTATAAAAGTTAGAGATTCAGTGAACCATTTCTTCCTCTGGTCTAAAACATGCTTCATTCAACCTCACAAAAGAATTCTGGAATAAATACAGTGAATGCTTGCTTTTGGGTGTACAGAAATTGTACTAGTTTCATTTAATTTTCTTTCCTTCTAATATTTTTTTTTACTCTCAAGTGCAGCCAGAAAATACACAGGCCAATTACCATGACAACTTGCAACCTTCAAATTCATATCACCTAATAAAATATCAATAAAATATCAACTCATATGCTACAGAGGCAATTCTGCAATGAAGTCATGCTTTTTACAAAGTGCTTTGTTTAATCTTAAAAAAACACTATGTAATTTTCATTTGCAATTGTTATTGGTAAGATGTAAAATTGAGTAACGTGTCTAAAGAAAGTAAATTAAATATTAAAGTGATCAGCAACCTGCTTCCTCGGGAGTGGATTGCTATTCGTTTACTCAAGTTCAGCATCCACGGCATGATATTTTTAAATTGGAGGAATGAAATAAAACAGAAGGTTATCTTTTCAAAAGATAAATGTTTATCAACATCACAATTTTATTTATAAATGCATCTTGTTTGGTTGCTTCATAAATAGCTAATCTACGAGGGACGGAAACAGCTATATTGTGATTTAGACTATACAGTGCAAGTCAATGTGCAGGAATAGAGGTAAGAAAAAAACCCCTAAAGATTTATTTTCAGCCTTTTATTTGTGTCAGCCTAGATGGGCAAGTTTTCCTCCAGATGATAAAAGGAAATAGAGGATATTTTTAGTCATGGAAGAATTTTGCACAATAGTTTCTAGAGTCATAATAAAGCTTTATTTATTAAAAGACAAATATGACATAGGATATACATAAATTATCACTATATTCATAAAGAGTCTAATTATGTATTTCATATCTAAAGAGGAATGTAGGTAACAAAAAAGGAAAACAGCGCCCGTGTGAGAAAGTTAAAGAACATTTAATTATTCAGGTTGGAAAAGCAAATATAAGAAAACAATTTGGTGTAGAAAGGACTTTTTCAACAAAGAACAGCCTAAATTCCCAAAATTACAGAAAAAAATATTTTTAAGGGTTAATTTGAATAATAAGTTCTGACAAAAATTAAAAAAAAAAACTTTAAAAATATGCTCTGATGGGGCTTTGGATAAAAACCCCATCTTGGATAAAGAGAGAGGGGAGGGTTTTTGCTTTTTAATTTTTCAGATTCATTTCGAAACTACATGTGATTCAACTGACTAGTTACTCTGGAATTTATGCTACTATTCGTTAAGGGGAATGATAGATTTGAGCAATGATTATTTCCTAATCATCTGTACTGTTATTCAAGCTCTTTCATAATTTATACGGTGTAGACATTATTCAAAATAATATTGTGCCTTTTGCTTGAATAGTCAGAGATACAGACAGTTCTTGTTTTCTGAGTATGTGTTACTTAAGCCTCTGCAGTTACAACGTTGATTAGAAAGTAAGTTTTTTCCAAAACAAAAATATTCACTAATGCACTAGTTACTTATAAAATCAGTCCTCATGTAAACACGAGTTCTTCTATTCTACTTAACACTGCGACCATTGTCTCCCACCCTGTCCACTTCTTGATAGGTTGACTTTTTGCCCATTATGAAATATTCTAACCATATGACAATCTACTAAAAACACAATATAGTTACAAGTCTTATAAAAAGATGATGTCACCATAGTTTATCACACATAGTCCCTGGTTTAATCATGGCTACAACTTAATGAGATAGGTCTTATTTCAGCAAATGAAGGTATAAAAAGGTAAGTACCTTTCCCAAAGTCACACAATGAAGAAGTGGGCTGAGCAAGCATCAATCATTTTTGAAATCTCTCTGATGATTTCCAAGTATTTATAAATTGTGACTCTGGTATTCTTAAGTAAGCTCTGCAAGTTAAAGATATCCAATAACTTCATTTGTTTTTTTCATATGAAAAGACCTCCGGTTCTCTCCTCTGCCTATTTCCGCCCAGCTGGGTGTCTTTCCACGCATTGGTTTAAACCAGGGGTCCTCAAACATGCGGCCCCCCGAGGACATTTATCCGGCCCGCCGGGTGTTTTTGCCGTCTTGTTTTTTTACTTCAAAATAAGATATGTGCAGTGTGCATAGGAATTTGTTCATAGTTTTTTTTTTAAACGATAGTCCAGCCCTCCAATGGTCTGAGGGACAGTGAACTGGCCCCCTGTTTAAAAAGTTTGAGGTCTAAACCAAGACATGCAGTGTGGGTCATCCCCTCATGGTGACAGTGCCAGTCATTCTGTGCCTGGCAGCCACAATTACTCATACACCAGAGGCAGCTGCAAAACACTCTTGACTGAGACCCCATCTGCAGTTGGCTGAGTACTACAACTAAGTTCTATGTGGCCCATTCCGTGTTTACCCAGGAGGTTTGCTTAACTGAATGTGAAGTATTTTACCTTTGCCCCAGTTAAATATCGTCTTGCAAGATTCAGTCTATAAATATAGCCTGATGATCCATATCTCTCCTAGTTAATTATCCAGAGAATTGGACAGCATACCTTTATGCACCCCTGAAAGGGGGCAGGCCTGAGAAATGTCTGCAACATGTACTAGAGATTTTCCTCTTGATTGATTATTCCTGAAAAATAAATTAGCAACTGCTCTTTAAATCAGTTACAAATCACTTAAACATATTATCATTAATAGTATTTTGAAATCCTTGTTTGTAAGGGTAACATTAGAATCCCTCAAATATCTTACTGACCATGTGGTTTACCTTAATATTCCAGCATACTTGGTAATAAGATTATGTCTGTTTTTCTGTGATCCTTCCATTTATTCTTTGCTGCTCAGAGCTGTCACCATTTTCTTTCTTCCTTAATTAATTCCCTAAATAACCCAGTTTTCCCAACTCTTATATTTTCATCCTACTTCAAAGGACCTTTCCAGAGAATGCTTTTTCAAAATTTAGGTAGCACCTTTCCCCAGAGGTGGCCCCAGTGTCTGATCTCAATAATTCCTTAAACTATGTGCTCCATTGCTGCTCTTTATGTAAAAAAACTAATTCAGGAAAATGCATCATAACTTTAAATTCTTCATTAAGAAACTCTGTAAACTATGTAGATCCATTAATTTTTCAGAGACTCAGTTTTCTCTTTTGTAAGATAAGTGAGCTACATTTTAGATGACAGCAAAAGTTGCCTTAACTTTAGGATTCAAGGAATTCTTTAAATATACAAGACCACAAATCTGACATGCAAAATTAAAAACAGGGCATCTAGAAACCATGGTGTTTTTACAAAAAAGGGTCAAGAGGAAAACAAAATCAAGCAAGTAAACAAAAATAATGTGATGAATTGCCTGTAATGAAGATCAAGATGAAAGTAAACAACTAGAAAAGAAAATTAAAATAACATAAAAAATAGGTAATGAAAGTTTAGATAAAATAATCTATTTTTTAAAGGCACATACAATCATGATTAAAGAGTTTACATCAATACATTAGAGAGATGGACTTTAAAAGTATTTTACTACAATATACTAGGGTCAAAACTTAGGAATTGTGGTAGTGATAACAATGGCCATAGATGCTAAATTGATACCTTTTTCTCTGGGGCACCTGTGATCATAGATTCCTCTGAATGGACTTTCACTTGTGTGGTAAGTATTCTGCTCACATTCCAGGAGATTTTAAAGTCTCTACATTGTTTGTAGAATGTCTAGTTACCAGAATGTCAGAAATCTCAAGTTTGACCTGTTTCTTCACAACATACCCACCTGTAGATGATAGTTCCTAGCAATTTGTTGATTTCTCTGAGTCTGAATCAGTGTAGGAGGAAAAGTCCAGATGCAGATCTGAAAAAAAGAAAGAAAACTATCAAATAGTTAGTAGTTGGCACTAGTAAGGTGGATTTTAATTATTTCTAGTCTCCAGGCCTGCTAGAGAACTATTGATTTAAAATAATAGCCCTAGCCTGTTTGGCTCACTGGATAAAGCATTGGCCTGTAGACTGAAAGGTCTCAGGTTTGATTCCAGTCAAAGGCATAGGCTCAATCCTCAGTAGAGGGTGTGCAGGATGAAGCCAATCAATGATTCTCATCATTGATGTTTCTATCTCTTTCTCCTTCTCTGAAATCAATAAAATAATACATCCTAACTAATAAAAGTGTAATATTAAAATTAACCATTTCTTCAGGATGCCTAAGCCACGCCCACCAGCCAATCAGAGCAACTGTATGCAAATTATCTCAGCCAACATGGAGGCCACCACTCACGGACCTGAGTAAATGGCAGCATCTATTGCAGCAGAACTGAAACTGAAACTGCGGCCGCTCCGCTTATCCTGACTCAAAGCAAAATATGTTTGCAACAAAATATCAATCATAGAATCCTCAGGAGCTGAAGGAAACAGCAGGCCTGGCCTGACTACTAAGAGTAACATTGTCTCATTATAGAATCCGTGAGCTGAAGCAGAGAGGAGGTTTCATTACTAGGCCTCAGCTTAAAGGAACAGTGCATCAATTATAGAAGATAAACAAACTCCAGAAACCTGCTTCCAGCCAGCCTTGCTGGGACATTGGGTCAGTGGGAGCTGTGGGCAGCCTGAAAGCGCCCCTGAGCCTGTCACCCATGCTGGTCACAACCCAATGGAGTGAGGGACGTTACTGGGGGGCTTGGCCAGCCTGCAAATAACCATCAGCTCCTCATCCAGGCTGGCCAGGTACCCCAGTAGGGACCCAAAACTTGAAGGGACTGTGGGCAGAATGCAAACAGCCATCAGCCCTTCACCCAGGCTGGCCAGGTACCCCAGTAGGGACCCAAAACCTGAAGGAACTGTAGGCAGCCTGCAAACAGCCATCAGCCCCTCATCCAAGCTGGTCAGGCACGCCAGCAGGTGCACATCCCCAGAGGGGTTCCAGACTGTGAGAGGGCACAGGCCGGGCTGAGGGACCTCCCAAGTGCACAAATTTTTGTGCACTGGGCCCCTAGTTAAAAAATAAAATTATGATTATAATGGATCCATACATGGGAGAATTTTTTGAAAATATGCCCTTTATATGTTGACTAGAGGCCTGATGCACAAAATTCTTGCAAGTGTAGGCCTTCCTTCCCCTGGCTGCTGGCACCGACTTCCCTCTGGCAACCGGGACCCACAGGCTTCCCTCACAGCCCCGGCTTCATCTGAAGGTCGTTTGGAAGGACATCTGGTCTAATTAGCATATTATGCTTTTATTATTACAGATATGATACAAACACATTGTCAATAGAAATTACAATACTTTATAGAAATAGTAACTTTTTTCCCCTAAGTCACCAGTACTTTCATGAATTTTCCAAACATTGCTATTTTAGAACTGATGGATTATATCTGTGAAGAGTCTGCACACAGACAATGGTAAAATAGTTCTGAAGGTAGTTAACATGCTCATTGGTGATCAGACTTTCATCCTCAACCTATTACAATCACCATTTTTGTCATTTCTATTAAAAATTTAGCCAAAATATATCTTTTGGATGCAATAACTTTCCGTCCTAAACTTCTTTTTTCACTCTTCCCTGAAATTATTGGCATTTAGTAATTCAGCTGTGAATTAGATAACAAAGAAAAATATCCCAATAATTAGAATTAAAACACAATTGAAAACTATTTGACAAATACATTTGTGAATTATCTAACAAATGTTAATTCTCTAAAATAATATAGGAATAATTCAAACTGAGTTGTCTTCTCTCTGAACTAATTATACTCTCTTCTGCATTTTAATGAATGTATTTCAGTGAAAGACATTTTATAATATTTCACCTTGAAGATAAATTTATAATTTAATTCTCTGGTATTTATGTAGTCATGTTAAAATTTGTGCTATTCGATAATAATACTCTTCAAATCTTCTGAAAATAAGAATTTGAAGTGGATCTTTTTGTTAATACTATTCAGGACTTTCTTCCCAAGGATTAGCATAGCTGTGGTCCTTATAAATAACTAGTTATCCTGAAATATCAGGCATCAAAACACCCTGAGGCCAGTCAAAAGATTATTATAGTGCCTTTCTTTTCTCTACTCAAAACATTACACAACTTTCAGATATTGCCAAACTGATGTTGGCTTGTAGAGTCTGTTTGTTATAGTTTAGGTCTATGAGATAAATTATTTCATAAATGTGAGCAGATCTGAACCTCCTTCTGGTAGCCAGGCAATGTTTGTCCATAAGCTGGAGTTTATTCCAAAGAAGCACTCAAACAAGCTCTGATACCATCTCCTGGGGCAGAAGTACCTCCAATCCTCATTAAATGGGCTCATGGTCAGGTCAGCTTTTGATTTTAGTTGAGAGTTCTCATAAGAACTTTAAAACACTGGGTGTTCAATGTGTAGTAATTTTGCGAAGTTTTGAGAAATGTGAATAAATTTTTCAGTATAATTGTTATTTGAAAAAAAGCAGTTAAGTCACAAATTATATTTCTACCATTGTCTGAGAGCAAGAGGGGAAAAGATTACATCTGCAGTCTACAATAAAGTGTTTTAGGTCTTCAAAGAGATATGTATCTAAAGTACTAGCAGAATAATGAGTATAGGTTAGTTACACCAGAGAGTTTTAGAGAAAGGGCAATTACTAGAAAGATAATTTAGCAGATCTATAATGTAAAGAAAACTACATATAACAAACCTGGTTATGGTAAATTTATTCAAATTAAGTTTATTAAGTGTGTAAATTATGAATAAAAATGTTTTAATTAAATTCATTTTGACATAGCAGTTGTTCTTTGTCAGGTCAATAAAATTTACTTGAGTGATATTTCTCCTGGCAATAATCAGCAGGCATGTGCCAAGTTTGAGCATTTTCTTCGTTTTGTTTTTAAAATTCCAGCTGCTAGTTAAAAACATAAGAATTTACAAGCTGGATCAAAACCAGAAATCTCTCTCTCTCTCTCTCTCTCTCTCTCTCTCTCTCTCTCTCTCTCTCTCTCTCTCTCGTTCTCTCTCTCTCTCTCTCATTCTCTTTCAATTGAATAAATCGGGTCAAACATGATTCTACTTCACTTTTAAAACTAAATGTGAATCTATAATATTAAAAAAAAATCTGAAAACTCATTTTAAACTTAATTTCTCAGCCCACATTTTCCCTTTGTGTATTTATTTTACACTATACTGCTCATGATATAAAGTACTTAGCGATAACCTCTTTTTCACTTTTGTAGACTTTTAAGCTATTTTTAAAATTACTACGGATCATTTGATTTTTAAAAAGGATAATACAAAAATACATTTGAATGATGTCTTAAAAAATCAACATGTTTGTGCTGGAAAATTTAAACACTAGAAACTGAAAAACAAACAAACAAAAAAAACCCCAACAAACTGAAACTCAACTCAAAATCCTCTTCACTGTTATCCACTTTCAAATTTGCTTCCTGACCCTTTTTATTATATTCCTTCTGTGCTATAAATATAAAAGACATTTCAAACATAAAAAAATATAGATAATTAAAAAATAATATTTTGTACAAAACATATTAACATGGCCATCTTTGCTTCAGATTTAAAGGTGTTATTTTTTCTAATCTCATGAATATAAAATTGTATCCCATTGTGTCTTTTTCTCCCTGAGGTTGAGCTTTCTTTGTTCTGCATACTTAGTGACCATTACTATTTCTTCAGTCTGTTTTCTGTTTAAACTTTCTCTGATTTTATGTATTATCTTTTCATTTTTATTTATATGTTATTTTGTATACGTCCTCAAAATTTTAACTTTATGATACCTTTCATACTACAGAGGGTTATAAATATATAAATATATATGATAAACTCTTTTTCTTAATCAATTATGCTTCCCATATACCCCAAATACTAAAATGCATATTTAACACAGGAATTTTATAGCACAGGTTGTGTTTACATTTTAAACACAAGTAGACTGCATTTTTGTGTAAATCTTTTTTCTAAGAAGGTAGACATTTTCCTCATTATCATTTATTAAAAATGTTTTCCATATTATTTAAAATGTCATTTTTACCTTAAATTTCTATATATGCATCTGATTCTGGACTCTGTTCTGTACCATTTACCTAATGAGTACAGCAGCTCCAAAGCTGAAACTATTTAAACAC
>PVJC01029391.1:0-21898 GCA_004026665.1 Murina feae
GAGAGAGAGAGAGAGAGAGAGAGAGACATTGGTTTGTTGTTTCACTTATTTATGCATTCATTGGTTGATTCTTGTATGTGCCATGACTAGGTATCAAGCCTACAACCTTGGCATTGCCATTGTGATGCTCTAACCACCTGAGCTACCAGACCAGGGCCTATCATCCCCATTTTACAGATGAAGCAAAGAATGAGTGCTCAAAGCTGTAGAATAGATGCCTGAAAGAATATTTCAGTTTCTTGGTTCACCTTCCTGTTGTCATGCCATCAGCTTTTCCCTGTGGGATGTGTAAGCTGGTTAAAGACCCTTGAAACCTTCTGCTTGACATACATTGAAAAGAGATGTCTAACACATTGAATCATCAAAGTCTGGGTTTTAGAGTTGAGGCACAGTTACTAGTCACTCATTAGCTTTTGAAATTCCTTTGACCAGAAGGAGTCCTCACTGTGCAGATACAAGCTGAAACCACTACAACATGATTTTAATAATCAATGGGGAAAATTATGATTGTTCCATGGCCATTAATTTTCTTGTTGAAATCTGCCCTTTAGGGAATATTTTCATCATCATGCATTTGCCCAATTCTTGAAGTCAATAAAATATTGCTTTCACTGCTATTTACTTACCATCGTTAACACATCTAAATGTTGAATGGCAGCTGGCCACCTGGATATTTATGCAAGTTTTTATCTTCTTTTAGAGAAGAACTTGCTTGATGATGTCATGTCAGACTTTAAAAGTTCAGATCCTTGCTCATATAAATAGTTCAGGAAGCAATAAATAGTTCAGGACCTTGGAAAGAATTCTTCAAGAGGAGATAGATTTAAGTCTTGATTCTCTCCTCACCACACACTAAAGTCTTTCTTTCTGTTCCTTAAACACAGTTCCAAAAATACTTCATCAGTGCAGTCTCTCCAGACTTGAAGTGTCCTCCTGATAGGGGCTCAGAGGGGTGACCAGGAGCTGAGGGAGTAGCGCGGGTCTTCAGACTGTGGCACTCCAGGGGCATCTTGCTCGTTATCTGCAGGGCTATGTTGTAATGGAATGTGGACAGAAATATTCAAACGTAATAGCTTGGTATTTTGAAGAACCTCAATTATGACAAAAGCACGTCATGACAATTCTTTCCGTGATGCGGAGGACAGGAGGCTCTGTGCTCACGTGGCTTATTTCCTGGATGACTCTGAAGGTTCTTTGTGGAGAGCATCCTTGCCCACAGGGAGGCGGAGCCCTTGGGAAGTCAGAGGGAGGGATGCGGTTCTGGGTTACACAAGGCAGATTGGCCACAGCAGGGCTCTTTACAAAAGGAACAAAGCGGGTGAAATTTCACAGCATTGATTGTGAACTCGGTACTTCCAAATCCTCTCACACTTCGGAGCAGGTGAAGTTCAGGGCTTGCTGTCTGCAGAGCAAATGTTACTAGTTCCATGCTGTCCTCTTCTACACCACTCATTCCTTCAGGGAACTGAGAGTAGAAGGAGTCACATTCCCAGTGAAAAGCACATTTCTTGTTTTGGTTGATGAAGGGACACCTTTGTGTGGGTGTGGGCTATGTGCCTTCCCTAAGGAAGTTATGCTGCAAGCCTCCACTTGTTTGTCTGGAAAATGATAGCGCCGTCATCCTCAGAGAAATTAATTGTAAAGGTTGCTCCAAAAAAGGAAAAGAGGGAGAAAAAAAAAGGTCAGCGATAAAGCTATCCGTAAGTAAATGCCAAAACAGGGGATCACTAAATTAATTCAACAGATATTGAAGGAGTGAATACTTCACGCTAGGCGGGGCTGCCTGTGCTATTGTGCAGCATGTAGACTGCTCAAAAGCCCCTGGCTGCTCACAAAGAAAAGATTTTCAGCCCTGGTGATAAAATGGTGAACCAAACAGACAAATCCCTGTCCTAACAGAGTTCCCATTTCGATGGAGGATACAGACACATTAGCAGGCTATTATGCAACAGCGTGTGGGATGCTAAGTCTGTGGAAGGCCCTGGGCACACAAAGGACTCTGATGCAGGTGGAGGCTGCCTGGGAGGAGAGCTCTCAGGCTGATAGCAGAGGGTGAGTAGGATTTAGACAGACTCCCAGACAGAATGCAGGCAATGGAGTGTTTCAAACAGAGGGAATGAGATTGGCAAAAACTCAAAAGTGCTGCTGAGCTTGGTACTTTCAAGGCTCTGAATGCATTTCGTTTCAGTTGGAGCATCAAGAGTAAGGATGGAGAATGAGGCTGGAGAGGTAGGCAAGGGGTCGCTCACGCAGAGCCAAGCAGGCCATTGTAAAGCGGTTGACGCGGTGAGTAAATGTTGTTAAGCAGGAAGCAGGGATGACAGGAGCTGCATTTTGAAAAGACTACTAGTATAGTGCGTGCAAGGTCCAGGCAGATTGAAGGGGAACCAGACTGGAGGGAGGATACCAGAGAGACTGCTCTGAATACATCCTACATTGTCGTTTTTACTTTGGAACCATTTAGATAGTTTATTGCAATAGCATTTACATAAATTAAAACGTAATAACTTAGAATTGAAAGTAAAATGAAATGAATAGTTTAACTATGTGTCTCTGTGACAAAAACCACACCGATAAGAGTTATTCCAAATGACTTTAAAAGACAATAGATTCAACCCTGGCCAGATGGGGCTGTTGGTTAGAGCATCATCCCACACCAAAAAGACTGCATGTGGATTTGATTCCCAGTCAGGTACAAATCTAGACTGCAGGTTTGATCCCCAGTATGTCTCTCTCTCTCTCTCTCTCTCTCTCTCTCTCTCTCTCTCTCTCAAATCAATTTAAACAAACATATCCTCAGGTGAAAATTAAAAAACAACAACAAAAGTAAATTCATTGCCTAACCCTACTAGGATATGCCCTGAGATAAAAAGCACTATAAAAAATTTCTTAAACAGTTTTCAGCAATTATTTTGTGGGAGAAAATGTGAATATAATTATTCTAAGATTTTTCTGTATGTTTTATGAACAATATATAGTAAGTAATTATGTGCGTTTTTTTTTCAGCATAGTTGTAAGGCGATACAAGGAAACTTCATAGACCTGAATTTGAGTTGTAAATAGCATTATGAATCAATGCTGCATTTTGTATTTAAGAAAAATATATTATTTTCTACTATGGCCACTAAATAGGCTAGCAACAATGACTGAATCATTTATCATGATACCACTACTGCCCAGAACGTGGCCCATAAATAACTAAAAGAAACCAGGGATCTTGTGAGAAATAAGTTATTCTAGGTTTGAGGCAGGATATATACAGAATGAGTCTGGAATATATTTTCCACACCAAAAGAACCTAACTGAATTAGCTCTTACTGGCCAAAGATGAAGAAATTTGACCATTAATAAGTACAAGTGGAGGGGGGGGGGGAAGGAACCAATGTCTTAGTCCATTATGGTTGCTATTCCAGAAATAGCATAGATTGGGTGGCTTGTGAACAATAGACATTCCTCATCATTCTGAATGCTGGGAGTCTGAAATCAGGGTGTCAGCATGGTCAGGTGAGGTGAGAGTCCTTGTATCCTCACGTGGCAGACAGCAGAGAAAACAAGCAAGCTCACCGGTGATTCTATAAGGGCACTAATCCCATTCATAAGGGCTCCACCTGCATGACCTCATCTAACCCTAATTACCTTCCAAAGGCCCCATCTCCTAATACTACCACTTTGAAGAGCTGGTTATTACCATATGAATTTACTATCCATAAAGCACAGGAAATATATTTAAATTTATGGATCATAATAATACAAAAAAAGAAATCAAAAGCAAACAAAATTAAACCCTCATGGGTCAGTACTTCAGGTTGAGAATGTCTGACCTAATGGGCAAGTGTCCTTGAAGGCTACAGACATAGCTGAAATCTTAGAGCAATACAGCTAGTCCCTGGAAACGGAGTTAGACTTCAGATGTATGCAGAGTAGCACACATCCATGGAATTTCTCTTTTGCAATGCTTACAAATCCCATTTATACTATGGGGCTGAGAGAAAGTCCATTATTACTTAAAGTAATAGGTCTCACTCACCAAAGCAATACCACCATCCCCATTATAAATGGAACTACAGCTCTCTTTGGATTGCTACCAAAATTTTTCTAAAGAACATCCATCACATAAATGAGATTTTCTAATCGTTTAAGCACAAGGATTTTCCTAGCATTTTAAAGAAATTGATTCCTCTCAGTTTAAATTTAAAAATGTGCCTTTCTTTTAGGATATAAACAGTGACAGCTATAAAAGTACTATATCAAACACAAAAAGGAATTTCTTCCATTAAGTAATTTCCAAAGATTGTCATTTTCTTAAAGGCCAATTAAAAAAAAAAGACTAATACAAAATGTAGTTGCTAATTTATGTCAAAGTTGCCCCCAGCATTCTTCCCCCGAAAAAGCACACACAAAATGATAGCAAAAATGAATAAAATTGTGAAGCTCTGTAAGGTAAAATGTAACCATGGAGAAAGATAGAGCTTCTAATTCTATGCATTTTGTTGCTTAATTAATTGCTTTTACTCTATTTTTAAATATAAGAAGAGTCACATCAATGTGGGGGTACAATAAGATATTGATTGAATGGTAAACCTAAGAGGTGACCCAATGTGTACCCAGAATCCCACTAGACATCTCCAATTAGCCTTTGCTCTCTCTGGTTTAAGAGAGATAGTTATAAGGATGTCAACTTGCATTCTTAGTGCACTTAATTAGAGTTTCTTACAAGCCAATAAGAGAAAAACATTTTTTTAATGTGCAAGGAATGTGCAGTTGTAATTCACAGAACAGGAAAGCTGATCGTCAATAGGCATATTTCACTTGTAAAGTGAGTAAAGAAGATTAAAATAGCCATATGATGCCATGTCATACATGCCTAACAGAATGGCAAAAAAATTAGAACTGACCAACCAAGACTGGGTGAGGATGTGGAGTAATGGGAACCCCCATCACTATACTGCTTGTTGGATTAGAAATCAGCACATGTATTTTGAAAAGAATTTGACATCATCTGAAAAAGCTGAATATTTTTTCTTGTTTGTTATGAAATATTTCAAGTATCTAAAAAAGTAGGGAAAATACAGCAAACACCTATGTATCTCGCACCCAATGTGAAAAAGGCACACCAAAAATGCCTCGTTTCTCCTTAACTGTGTTTCTTCTCTTCCCAGATGAAACCATTGTCTTGAATTTGGTGTCTGGCTTATTTCACTACTTACATTTGCATCTATGCACCAAGACTTTGAACTTTTCATAAATGATATTGTGTTGTATGTTTTTTCCTGCAACTTGTTGTTTTTTTATTTTTAGGTTTTTTTTTTATTTATTTTGCTTGGGATCAGCATCTTTTTAGGTTTTATCCATAAGTTCACTTATCTATATATCCATGATATATGTAGCTGTAGTTTGTGCATAATTTCTTATAGTGTTTCTTTGATAAATACACTGCAACTTATTTTGCAATTTTCAACAGATAATCTATCAGTTGTATTTTTCCAGTTTTTTTGTTTTTCTATTATAAGCAGCAATAAGCATTCCTGTGCAGATATTTCCTGTGAAGATGTGGGCAAGTTTTTCTGAGTGTGTGTTGTACTCTAGTGTGGGGTAGTCCAGCCCCAAACTTCTCAAACTTTAATTTGCATTTGAATCCTTTTAAAATGCAGATTCTGATCCACTTAGCCTGGGATGAGAATAGAAACTCTACATTTTTTTTAAATTTATCTTTATTGTTCAGATTATTACAGTTGTTCCTTTTTTTCCCCCCATAGCTCCCCTCCTCCCAGTTCCCACCCCACCTTCTGTCCTTGCCCCCCCCACTGTCCTCATCCATAGGTGTACAGTTATTGTCCATTCTCTTCACACACCCCCAACACCCTTAACCCCCGGAAATTGTCCATCCACTCCATTTCTATGCCTCTGATTCTATTCTGTTCACCAGTTTATTTTGTTCATCAGATTTTTTATTCACTTGATTCTTAGATTCACTTGTTGATAGATATATATTTGTTGTTCATAATTTTTACTTTCCTTTTTCTTCTTCCTCTTCTCAAAGGATACCTTTCAGCATTTCGTATAATACTGGTTGGGTGGTGAGGAACTCTTTTAGCTTTTCCTTGTCTGTGAAGCTCTTTATCTGACCCTCAATTCTGAACTATAGCTTTGCTGGGTAAAGTAATTTTGGCTATAGGTTTTTGCTAGTCATCACTTTGAATATTTCTTGCCACTCCCTTCTGGCCTGCAAAGTTTCTGTTGAGAAATCAGCTGACAGTCATATGGGTGCCCCCTTGTAGGTAACTAACTGCTTTCCTCTTGCAGCTTTTAAGATTCTCTCCTTGTCTTTTGCTCTTGGCATTTTAATTATGATATGTCTTGGTGTGGTCCTCCTTAGGTTCCTTTTGCTTGAAGTTCTCTGCGCTTCCTGGACTTGGAAGTCTATTTCTTTCACCAGGTGGGGGAAGTTTTCTGTCATTATTTCTTCAAATAGGTTTTCAATATCTTGCTCTTTCTCTTCTTCTGGCACCCCTATAATTCTGATGTTGGTGCACTTGAAGTTGTCCCAGAGACTCCTTACACTATCTTCATACTTTTTGACCCTTTTTCTTTTTTCTTTTTTTCTTTTTTCTTTTTGCTTTTCCGGCTGGGTGGGTTTTGCTTCTTCATATTTCATATCTTTGACTTGATTCTTGCGATCCTCTCGTCTGCTGTTGGATCTCTGTATATTATTCTTTATTTCAGTCAGTGTATGCTTAATTTCTAGTTGGCCCTTTATCATATCCTTGAGGGTCTCATTAGATTCATTGAGGATCTCACTAAATTTATCGGCAGTCTCTAGAAAATTCTTGAAAAACCTAATAACAGTGGTTTTGAACTCTATATCCTGTCATTTTCTTTCCTCCATTTCTGTCATTTGTGACCTGTTTCTTTGTCTTCGCATTTTGGCTGCTTCCCTTTCTGAGTTAAGTGATTACTGAGAGGAATTAACCTCTAAGCCACTTGTTTATGAGAGTCAGCTGTGTCTATAATGGGAGAACTTCTGTGCTGGAGACACCCTTATGGGGCAAGAGTTGTTTCAGTGGTGCTTTTGTGCTCACTGCATCTGCCCCGAGTGTGTTCCTTGTGGATCTGAGTTTTATTTAGTATGGTCCCTCTCTGGCCACTGAGTGAGGCTGGCTCTTGTATCTTTAAGGAGGTGTTGATTTAGCCTTTGCCTTAAGCTACTCAGTCTTTTATATGCAAAAGCCTCTGACACAGCTTGGGAGGGGCAGAGCCTCGGGGAGTTTGCAGGGCAGGGCAGAGCAAATAGCTATGGCACTTCTCAGCCCTGTGCTAAGAGACACGGGGTCTCTGTGTCCCACGGTAATTGCTGCAAGCAACGCTTAGAGAAACCCGCTTTGGATTTCCTCCCGGTGCCAGTCAGTCCCCCTTCTCCGGGTGTCTGGGTCCTCAGAAACTCGCTTGGAACTGGAGTTCAGAGCCACTGGGAACTTGTGGCTCTCTCTTTTTTGGAAAAGAACCGCATCCTCCGGCGCCAACCCTCTCCCCGAGCCCCGTGCGCGCGCCTCCGTACCTCTGTACTTTGCTTCCGCCACTCCTTTGAGTCTCAGATTCTTTCTAGTTGTAGAATTTTCACTCAGCCAGCCTTCCTGTGGTTGTGAGTAGTGTCCGTGTTTTCTTTTCGTGGATATTCTGAAATAGTTGTTCACGGCTGCATTTACGGTGTTTACCTTATGCCACCATCTTGCTGTCTCTCGCCTCCATTGATTTTTGTAGAGAGGAAACTCTACATTTTCAACAAGTTCCAAGGTGAGGCCAATGTTAGTTGTCTGTGGGTCACCTAAAGGATTTATGAAATATCTGTATATATAAAAAGCCAGGACTGTAATGGACATAATGACCCTAATGATCATAATGACCCTAACGACTGGTCACTATGACACCAACTGTGGCCAGCGAATGTGCTGATCAGGAGGGGGTGGGGCTGGCCAGCCAACCTCATGGCCCCACCCTCCTGCTGGCCTACCCTTGTTCAGACTCTCTCACCCTGGTCAAGAGCCAGCCACTGGCCAAATGACCCCTCCCTTCCCCCTGGCCAGCCCCACCCCTGATCAGCCAGCCACACCACCATAGGTGTGCAGCCCCTCCCCCTGGCCGGCCTGCCCCTGGTCTCCACCCCCATCCCAATATGGGGTGGGGCTGGCCAGCCCCTCTCCCTAGATGGCTACACCCCCAATGGGCCCCCACCACCCTGATCATCCCACAGCTCCTCCCTTGGCCAGCTCCGCCCCTAACCAGCTCCCAACCCCAATTGGGGGTGGGGCCTGCCGGCCAATCACCCACAGGCCCTTCCCCCAGTCGCCCAGCCTTGATTGAGCCTGATGGAGGGGCGGGGGCTGGCCAGCTGGCCAACCTCCCACCATCTCCTCCTCCCGACAGGCCCAGCCCCATCCGGCTGGACCCCACCCATGCACAAATTCATGCACTGGGCCTTTAGTTAATAATAGTTTATTTTCTAGGCAGCTTCATAGTACATCCTGACAAACTAGTCTCCTCATATGCACCATTAATGCATTTGACCTGTTTTACTCTTTAATACTGAATGGACCACTTAGCATATATAGTATACTCTCCCCAATCAAGTGAGTATGTCATAACAATGTTTTTAAAAGATAACAATAGAGCTTGTTCACAAAGGCTTAAAGTTGCCGTAAGACATACCTTGATTTTCATGTACAAGTGAAATTTATGTAGGTCTTGGCCAGGCACTGGTGCTGAGCTGTCACTGACCATGTTTCAGTGCTGGGGTAAGAGGTGATGATGATGACTGTCAACTGATCAAAATGCATTGTCCTGGGTCTTACATTTTATACTCTTAACTGATTAGTAAAATTTGTTATTGTATGTTTTATTTTAATAAATAAAAGTAATTCATGTACTTGTTAAATTTTTACAAGAAAGTCAATCCCATCCAATTACATTGAATTATACAAGAATGCAGCTCTCAGCTTGTTTGAGTTTCCTGCTTTATTGTTTGCTTTGAGGAAGCACACAGCCATGCTAGGGAAACCCATGTGACAAAAACCTGCAGGCGCCTCTCAGAGCTGAGGATGGCCCACAACAGCCAGTAAGAAAGTCATGCCTTGCTCCAGTAACCACAGAAAGTGGGTTCTGCCCACAGCCACGTGAATTTGAAAGCAGATCCTTCTCCAGTTACATCTTGAGATGAGAATTCAGTCCTGACTGCCACCTGACCGCCACCATGTGGAGAACCCAGTTCGCCATGCCCTGCCCCCTGCCCCATAGGAACTTGGAGAGTGAACGTGTGTATTGTTCTGATCACTAAGTTTATAACAACATTTTACGCAGCAATAGCAAATTAGTAGTACCCTTCCATAAATGGTTTACATATGCAAAAGATTTACTTATTTTTCCAATTTTGGAGATTATTCAAAATGAACTCTTGCTCATTTTTAAGGCTGCTTTGTATTTCAGTGATGGAGGCTCCCAGTTTTATTTAACCAGTCCCCATTTAATGGGCTTTTTGTTTGTTTTCCTGGGCCTTCCAAAGATCCCATTTGTTCACCAAGAAATACATGAGAAATATGTAAGTGGCTTTAAATACCTAGGGACAGTAAATTATTTTTTACTCCCCTTCTGTTTTAGTTTCTGCTTCCCAGTCCTTTTTGCCTTTGGATGATTTCATCCAGATGAGGTTTTAATTGGGATTACTAACTGTTTCAGTTTGCTAAGGAAGAACTGAGGGGTTTTTGGAATACAGGACTCTCAATGCTGAAACCAGAACAGTCCCTGCTGGGGGCAGGGAGGTGGGGTGAGGTAGGGGACAACTGATCACCTGTGATCCCTGGAGATGTGCAGATGAAAGCAGAAGGAACCAGCCTTCACAGTTGCAGGTGACTTCCTCCAGCCTCAGCCAACTGTGAGGGAAGAACAGAGCCCCTGTTTGGCTCTGCTTGGCGGCCCCGCCTGCTCCTCTTGGTCTGGGATTCCCTCAGAAGCCTCTGCTAAAGTAAATTTGCGAGTGTGCTTATCTAACACAGGAATGAAAAGAAGACTTTGGATGTTTCCCCGAATAATAATCTACCTCTTTTTATCAGTGGGATAAACCACTCAACCTAAAAGAATAGTTATCCACACAGGGCTTGGATTATCACCTCATAAAACAGCAGGGTGTTTCTGTTATCACCTAAATAAAGCCACCATCAAGCTGGAACAAATAGGCCTGGAAGAGCGAGTCTCTGAAAAGCTGGAGACTGCACTTGTTAAAGGCTTCAGAATGTGCGCAGAATGGCTGGCGGTGGTGCTTAGAGTCAGACTGGCCAGAGGCCTTGCCATGCCTCTCAATCTTAGTTTGCCCATCTTCAGGGCCTAGGACATAGTAGGTGTTCAATAAACCTACGTCCCAGCCCTCTCCCTTTCCTACGAGAGGCAAGTAGGTCATGCTGGTTGGACAGAAGCGGCCAGGCATTTCAAGAGGGGCAGAGAAGCGCATTCTAACTTGATGTTACCCAAAATATTAAGTGTCCTTGGAAAGAGATGCTGATGGGAGCCCCAGGAGCACAAGCAGCCCTGCTTCCTGCACTCAGAAAGGTAAAGAGCTAAGTTTACTAGGTACATGCTTACTATCTGCAGACACAGATGCGTGGAAATGTGCTCAGTCGTGCATGTGAGGGTTTCTGTAAGAAAGGATGGTTAAGAGGCGCTTTCTCCTGTGCAGGGGAAAGATCCCCTGCTTTAAGCTTACTACTTCATGTTGAAATGGGAAATTTGGACAAGAACCACATGGTGTTCCCCTAGGCAGGATGGCTCTCTGGCTCTTATCAGGTGGAGTAGAAGAATGAAACCACGGACGAAAGGAGGTATAGCAAAGGTGGAGATTTATTGAGAAACAAGCACAGACTCCCACGTGGGGAGGGGGAAAGAGTCCCCTTTTCCACGGTTTATAAAGACTGCAATTTTTTGTGCCTCGATATCCCCTCTGATTGGTCACTATTCCCCTTTGATTTGGTCACTATAGCAACTCCTGAGCTCAAGTTTCACGGGAAGTACTTGAAGTTCCCTCCTTCTTCTCCCTTATTGTTCTATTCCCTCTAGGCTTTTCTTCCTCCTTTATTTTGTAAATGTGTTCCTTTTGCTACTCCCAGATCCCTTGTCTTATAGAAATGTAACTTCTCTCAGCTCCCTTGTCTTATGGAACTGTACCCTTTTGCAACTCTGTAGCCCTGTGTTTTTTCCATGAACCCCTTCATTTTTAAAATTTCCTAAACCTGCCTATTTCACCCCTAAAAATTCCTATTTTATCCCTAAAAACTACTTTCAATGTTTTCTTATAAGCATTCAAAACTATTGTTCTGTTCAGGAGAAAAACACACACACACACACACTTTCATATGCTAGAAGATTTTACATTTAAGGACTTTTAGTGTTCTCTTTCTCGGACTCAAAAAACCCAATTCACATACCATTTCCTCAGGGACAGCAGATGTATTTGTGTGGCAGCTTTGGGCCTTTCAAACCCAGCTGTCATCATGCAATCATGCTTCTCAGAGACTCGGGGAGGAAGCTGTTACCTGCACTCGCCAGTTCAGGACAGTAGTCAGGCCAAGTGGCATAAAAAGGGGCTCCAGGGAATGAGCACCCTCTTTTTACTCATGATCCTTCTAAATAGAGACACAGATGCCTATGCGTTTGCTATTTTTACTTGCCAGCATCCTGTTAGCAGAAGAGCATGTAAAAACAAACAGACAACGCGTCTGTTGGGAAAGAAAACAAAATGATTAATTAATTGAGAATAGGGCAAGGTCCTAATGAATCAAAATGTCCATTAAAGATTTGTAGAATCCATACAAACCTAGAGTCTCACCTGTTTCTCACCAGAATGTTATCAAAAAAAGAGCTGTGGCTAGGTCACTGTCTCACCTGGCCATGGAAACAAGAAAAGGAGCCGGAGAATTGGGGAGGATGAACTTCCCCTTGCAGCGCTCCTCAGATAAACTTCCCCTTGCAGAGCTCCTCAGACTTTTTAAACAGGGGGCCAGTTCACTGTCCCTCAGACCCTTGGAGGGCCGGACCATAGTTTAAAAAAAACTATGAACAAATTCCTAGCACACTGCACATATCTTATTTTAAGCAGGACAGGCAGCGGCGGCAAAAACACCCGGCATGTGGCCCGCGGGCCTGGCCGTAGTCTGAGGATGCCTGGCTAGGGACACAGCCAGCAAGAAGAAGCAAAGGGAGGTAGTGAGCAATCTTGATTCCTTCTCTCCATTTTCTCCTCTTACCCCCTCATTTCCCTCCCCCACACTCTGGCTCAGCGATCTTTTAGTGCTGGACTTTCTGACGCTGTATCTTAGGAAGAAACCAGGCCTGCATTCCTGAAAATGTCATTCAAGGTTTTTGCAAGAGCCAGACTCTTGCACCTAACTGATCACTAGATACTTTATAGCATATCTTCCAGTTTTTCCTATATTGTACAAGATGGTTGGAACTGAAAGTCAAAACCAGGATGGAGTCCCTTTTGTTTTCTCTTTTGCTTTTATTTTTGCACCTAATTTAGTAGAAGGTTCAGACTGTTTCCTCTAGAGCACATCCGGAATCAATCTGCTTCTCAGCATTGCTAATGCTGCCACCTAAATGCCAGGCACAGTCTGCTTATCTATATCATTCTATCAGCTCTTCAGTTGTCTGCCTGCTTCCATGCAGGTGTCATCTTTATTTGACACTCGAAGGAATTAAAAGTCATAGGGTCAAATGACTTTATGTAGTCATTCAAAAATATTCTGAGCACCTGCTTTGTGCTGCCAGGTGATTGCCTACGTTGCATGATCAATAAATGGCAGCGCCAGTTCTGTCTGACTTAAAACTTGTTCTCAGTCTCATACACCATACTGTTACCAAGAATGTTCCAGAACATTCCCTCTCGTGCAAGAGACAAATATGCAGAAAACAATAACAGTACATTGCATATAAACATACAGGTATGTAAATATGTCCCATGATTCCTAAAAGCAAAAATAAAACTCAGTCTGAGGGCTTTGGACGGTTTCTCAAGAGAACCAAACTCATCTGTAGAAAATTCTCCCAAGGAACCTGACCTCTAGTTCTTTACCAAAGTGGCTTCCTTTACCTGAAGTGCCTTCCAGGTCACATTCCTGGGGAAGGACTACTCAGCTCTGCAAAAAAGTCTTCCTTTGCCTTTCTATGTCAACAAAAATCCCCTTCCTCTGAGCTCCTTAGCTGCCTGTGTTCGCTTTTACCGTGATAACGATTACATTGTTTTGCAACGTTGGGTTTTTACCTACAAATAACTTTGTCAAACGCTTTCAAAACTATGAGCTACAGATGATAGATCTAGAAGCAGAGACTTGGAAAATCAAGTATCAGTCACTACGCTAGCATGGAAAACAAATAGTCACTTCCCTTTGGTTTTTCTAATGATTCGCTTAAGACTCATTTATCCCTAGCAAATGGTGACGAGGTGGTGGTGGTGTGGTGGTGACATTCCACAGGCAAAACATAAATCAGAAACAACTTTTTCCTCCACAATTTCCTCTGTAATTGTGTTGCTGAAAGCAGAGCCATCCTGGCCCTCAAAGGAAGTGGAAATTACCTATATATATATATCTATATCTATATATTTCCCAGTGAATTGGATTTTAGTTGTAATGGCTACCGAGGCTTTTCATTCAGTACTTTCCATCTGAAACATGCCTGTATTCAAAGTTGGGGTGTCAGGTGCTTGCTGCAGCAAACAAGACTGCACACCATGGGGCGCCATGGGCCATCTCAGTGAGTGTCAGAAGGGCTTTATTATAGGATTTGGGCTTCTGCAAGATGATTTTGGGGAGAGTTCAAGAAAGCCAGGATATACTCTGAATAGGGCACTGTCAGAAAAATGGGGCAATGCTACTATTGGATACCTTAATGAATTTTACCTAGAAACAGAAGAAACGAGTGAGGTTAAAGCTTTAACTGGTAAAGAAGAGGACTTGTAGCAGAGCGGCACAGTGGAAGTGTGCTGGGCCAGTAACTCAGAGGTTGATGGGTCAAAACCATCCTCCCCTAAGTCTCTTTAAGTTGTTTTTTCCTCTCAAACAGATCTGCCTCAGTGGGAGGCTTCTTGTACAGTTACCATGGGGACCATTGGAACAGGGAGCAAAGAGAAGACTGTTAGCTATTGTTACAAATCTTGTGAAATGTTTGATTCATTTATGTGTATGTAAAACAGCTAAGGGGGAGAAAAACCCTAATGAAACAAATTTAAAAAAAAGAAAAAGAAAATGAGGCAGTCACTCAAGTTCGCCAGGAGAAGGGGATGTTTGATCATTTTTGTGGTTTTGCATAACAATCCTGCATTCATCTGTGTTCTGACATGATCACAAACTGGTCTTATTTTTATTTTACTTCATCACTTAGCCTAAAGGTCATAGTCTGTGGGGTGGATTATACTCCACAAGAGAATATTGAGGTCTGGCTGTGCTGTGGGTGATGGGACTGTTCAGTCTCTTTCTCCTGGTCCTTTATGTAGCATGGAAAGGGAGACAGGGGCTTTAGTATTGGATGATAAGGAAGAGAATATGGGGAGCCCAAAGTGAGGAGAGGTCAGAAATTTGCTGTCCAGATGAAAGAGTGGCCCACATTTGGAGCCATAGGCTGAGCTATGCACATAGAGTTTGCCTGGGTCTTCTTTACATTTCCAGAACTCCCGAGTCATCCTCTCCAGCCACCCCACCCTCACCCCCAATCATCAGCTCACTGGACACTTCATGCTTAACAACAGGAACCAGCTGGCTTTTCGGGAGGCAATCAGCTACTAATGCCACCAGCCTGCAGTCCACCCAGATTTTGAACTCAGACTATGTGTGTTTAAGTGCTGGCTCCACCATTACCTTCCTAGCTGTGCCCATTTATGTTCTTTTTCTGCCTCTAACAATAGCATATATTTTTTAGGATTATTCTGAGGATTGATGTGTTCAAATGTGTAAGTTCCTAGACATTGATGTCTGTGTTACCCTTCCGCCCATTACCAAACACAAAAATTTCCAGAATTCCTTGGACCCACAGAATGGCAAGCAGAGGCACCTCCCACACCTGACCTTAAAGGTTAGAAAAATCCAGCTAGAGCTCTGGAGTGGGTCATGGCAGTAGGCAGGTCTGTTACTGGTAGCTGGGGAGCACACAGGGAGTGGCGTCCAAATCTGGCATGAGGGGTTTGAATTGGCCCGTCCAGTGCCCTGGACCCTACACGGGGCTGCCTCTGAGGCAGTGGTCATGGAGCTACGTGCAGATAAACACACTCTTGAGTACCGTGGACCAAAGTGCCATTTCTCTAGGCCTCTTGCTTTAGTATGTGCACTTTCACAAACAACAGATCTCAATAAAACCTATAAAACTACCACACTTTTCCCATTTTAAGAAGGGCTGGCTTCCAATTACAGGGAGGGGATATATGCATGCTGTAAATCACAAGGATGGCTTCTGCATGCAGCAACTCCTTGCTTATAAGCTTTTAATGTCTCCTTTCGTCACTGTGGGCCATGTTATTTACTCTCTGCCGGAGCTTTGGCTTCTGCCCTTCTACTGGCCATAAAAGTAATAGCCAGTGTTTGCGCACAATGACAAATCAGTCAAGGCAAATATTATACCTGTGGAGTACAAATCCACCTGAGATCCTTTGATCCCTTGTCACAAGGTTATTTGGATGTGTCAGTGTAAGAGGATTTAGTTCTTTTTCCTTATCAGGGCCAATCTTACAAGCAAGCAGAGCAAACAGACAAATACAAAATTTGATTTGAAGGTACAGAGAAGGGCTTCTGTCCAACTTGCCATCCTCCACAAAACCTATCTCCCCATTGGCTTATTTTGTCTGATTTCAAATGCTACCCTTTGGGTATTATTGCATTTCAAATCATGGCAAAAATCTAAGTTGAAGGAATATGTCTCTGGTTGCATAATTTAGCATCAGTTAGTCTGTGGTGGAGGTACTTGCTTTAGCACGGAAGGTCAAGGTCCAAGGACATGGGGTTATATTTTGCTATGCATGTGAAAGCGGGATGGGGCACACTCAAAATCTAACAATATACGTTATTCCTTTTAGACCACATGTCCCACTGTGGCTACTATATTCTGCTTTGGCTCAGTTTTCTACTTATGATTCTACCTCATGAGTAAAGAGCTGCTAACATAGACCATGATTAAAAGAATTTAATTAGCAGCTTGATTAAAAGTCAGAAATTCTAACACCCCACCTCTTAGAACCTATGCTAGTTCCTAGAAGCAAATTCCCAAATTAGTGGAATATTTAAGAGCTTAGAGATGGCTCTTCTAGGGCTGAGTTTTGAGGAAGGCCCACGCTCCAACCTTGGGAAAAGAAACTATAGACCAAGGTCAACTAGTAGTCACAGTCTAACCATCATGGAAACTAAAGAACAAGAAAAAAATGGGAAAGACAGACTTGAGGAGACATGACTCAAGGTCAAGATTTTTTAGCTCATCGTGAAGTCTGAAATGGAGTTCAAAGTACTTCAGTTTAGATAGTGAGAAGTTGTAAATGTGCTAGTAAAGTACAACTTTCACTCTAAGTGCAATTGATTGCTCTACTCAAGAATACATAGTCTGCAAGAGGTCAGTTGGCATTGGATTGGAAAAATGACACATTTGGAAGTAGCTACGACTTATATTTCTGGTAGCCAATCTCAATCAATTCACACTGTGTTCATTTGTATACTGAATGTCAGAAATGGTTTTTTTATTGATGAAAAATGTTGATCTGTTGACTAGTGTGAAGACTGTTAGAAATGAGATCTAGTTGGTAAAATTCAAAGTTTACAAGATATGTATACAAGCTAAAATATTTTCAAGATACCCCTCCACCCACATTATTCCCCATATCTTGCATGCGTACAGTGATGTAAAACCTGAGAGGTCTGTAGTCTGCTTGTGTAGCACAGTCACTGAATCCCTGAATGGTCTTTGGTCCAGTCATCAGTTACGAGGATTTCTGAATGCCTGACTCTAACATTATGGCCCAGAATACGATCTTTGCAACGTTGTGTTTGGATCAAGAGAATCTTCTATGCAAAGTAAGGCCAAAAGATATAAAAGGACTGAGAGCTGGGACTTCACTGAGTTTATTGGATATTTTGTGCAAATCATTTTTTGCCTGCTTGTTTAATGTTGATTTCATAAATGTGCTGCATACGGATTAGCATTTATGCTCCTTTTATAACCTAGTAGGGAGGTTGCGAGTGAGTAGCCATTTTTGGTAGCCACTATTCTCTATAAAACACACAAACCGACAGAAACAAAAATCACAAGGAGTTGTTCATGACCATGTTTTCAGCTATTCAAGATGTAGACTGAAATCATTTTTAGGATACTTATACTATGTGTTATTTAAATACTTTATAAATATAAAGATCTGCAGCAACATTTCTCTAGCAATATCAGGGATAGGGGAGGGATAACAGGTGGGATAAGAAGCAGCTTTGAGTCTGGGAAGTAAAGATGGCATTGGAAAGAAAAAGAGCATCAGAAAGAGTCTAAAAAACAGATTTTATCTTGTTTTTTTGCCACCAGTTTTCTGTGGTTGGGTTTTCCTCTTGGATTTCATTATTCTCAGCTATAAAATGAGGAAGATAAACCTGAAGCTTCCCTCTGGTTCTCCAGTTCTATGGCTCTCATTTCTAGGAGTTGCAGTGGGTGGAGGCAAGCAGACCTTCCTACTTTTTGGTAAGTCACCAGGAAGGTAGTTTCCTCCCAATAAGGGAACCTTCCTGCCTAAAATTCACCTAACTGGAGCTGCCCTTACATTAACAATCCTCCTTTGCAATGCAGTATTATTGTAGGAGAGTGCGAAATTTCAAATATTCACAACTTAGTGGGAATGAATGTAATTGAATTGCTTTCTTTCTGATTAACAGTTCACATATCAGAATGTTGATTTTTTTTTTTTCCCCTGAGAGGAGGTGAGAAGGAAAGGAAGTGAGAGGTCATTTTGACTAAGGACAAGAATGAGGGGGGTGGGGAAGGGAGTGTGCTGAAGGGAATAAGTATGGAAGTGGTGGTTAGTCAAAGCCTGGACATCCAAATTCCCAGGGTGTCTGGGAGTGAAAAGGAGAAATTGGGAACAGAGGGATAATGGAGATACATGTGTTGCTTAGCAAATTTGCTTAAAGGTCATTTTTCCTCCCACAGGCCTTGCATCATTACAAAAGCTAGTGATGAACCTTAGACCTTGAGAAGAGAAAATACTATTCAGAAGGGAAGAAGACTCCTCTGTCTCTGAATTCCCCGGTTTTCTAGCTCCCTGCCACCTCTCCTCCTTCTCAATCCTTTGCTTTTTGTGTTGACTCAGAGGGAAGGTTCAAGTTGGGCCACACCCAGTTAATGGGAATATGTGTGCACTTCTCATTGAGTCCAGCATACCCTGACTGCAATTCAGAGGGAGCCTCTATGTCTCATCTGGGCACCCCAACAGAAGCTGGCACAGTGTCACCCTTCCAGTGCTTGTGGTAACATGACAACATTCCAAACACACTTCACAAATCTTGCTCAGAGAGCACAGGGCTGGTGGTACTGCCTCAGAAGCCCAAGTCATTGCAAGATTGCTGGAGACAGGTCATTGTCACTAATAGAGAAATGTGCTAGTAGAGAAATGTGCCTGAAGGCTGGTCTACCTTAATTGCTCTGAATAGTGAGGGAGCTATTCGTTTATCTCTTAGATGGAGACATTGATAGTTAAAGCAGCCCCCCACCTGTTACTGATATGTAAATTCTTGTTGCCTCTTTGTTGTTGGAATTTCCTGCCCTAAGGATAAGGATATGGTTGTTTTCCCCATTGCTTTAATAAAAGCTTTGAGCAAGACCAGAGCAGTGGGCAGTCTTACCCACTAGAGGAAGATGCCATACCTAGTCCCCATTATTCCAAATTGATTCTCTTCTAGTCTCTCTCTCTTCATTTTGTATGCGGCCTCCTCCAGAACCCGAACCCTGAACAGGAACCATGATCCACACGGGACGTGTAAGGGGCTCCCACATCTGGTGCCCAACGTAAGGGGCCCCCACATCCAGATCTTACAGTCCAGTGAGGGCAGCAGCTGTCTTATGGTCTAAGTGATCATCCAGCCTCTCTCTTTTCTGTGAACAAGTTCCAGTAGCTTTCTGAAAAAGGCAGCATGAGAGGGAAATGAGAACTTTTGCATGTCTGAGCTTGTTCTTATGATACCTACTCACACTTTGTTCATCACTTCTTGGGTATAGAATTCTGAATTAAAAATAATTTTCCATTAGAATTTTGAAGGTGATGCTCCACTATCTGCTAACTTGTTAGGGTAGTGTGAAGAGTCTAAGGTCTTTCTGACTCCTTACCCTTTTGCTTTTATCCCTGGAACATTTAAGAATATTTCATACACTGTGGTGTTTTAAAATTTGGCAACGATATCATGGTGGTGGTGTTTTTGCTTTAATTATGATGGATCTTCCTTTCTTTAGCTTTTATTTTTAATCCTCACCCAGGAATACTTTTATCATTGTTCTTGTTTGTTTGTTTGTTTCTTTTTTTAGAGAGAGTGGAGGGAAAGGAAAATGGGGAAGAGAGAGAGAAATATCAATGTGAGTTGCCTTTCACATGTACCCTGAGTCCTATGCCTCAGGGGATCGGGCCTGCAACTAAGGTGCATACTGTGACTGGAAATTAAACCTGTGACCTTTCATCTGCAGGCCAAATGCTCTAACCACCAAACAAAACAATCCTGGGTTGGACCGTCCTTTTCAAAATTTCTATTATTTCATTGATAAATTCTCTATTCTCTCTGTTCTTCTTTTCTAGAATACATTTTTGTTCAGATGTTATATGTCCTAACTTTATTATCTAATTCACTTATATTTTCCCTCCCATTTTCAAACTTTGTTTTGTTATGGTTGTCCTATGTGTTGTTTTGCAAGGACTATGTTTTCAATGTTTTTATTGTTCTGTGTTTGTTCTCAAAACACTCTCTTCAGAGTAAATTCCTCACTTCTATCTCAGTCTAAGCATTTTTCTTTTCAGTAGCATCATTTCAATCTAACTATTCTCCAGAAGGATAAAGAAACAAACCAAACAGATAAAACCCGCAATAGTATACAAGTGTCTTAACACTCTTGAGACATACATAATACTCTTCTATTTCAATAGCCGCTTGTGGCCACATGTGTTGAGATATTCTTGTGGCTCTAATGGCCCATATTCAAGCCTTTATTCTACCTCTAAGATTCTGATTCAACCAGAAGTTTCAGGAAAAAAAGCAAGTTGTCACCAAATCCTTAAATGTAAGGAGTATGCAATCATTGTAGCCAAATCAGTGGGCAAAACATGAACTAGAAGCTCCTTCAAAACATTGATGAAGACTATAGAAAAATCAGCATTTCAAAGTGGGCTAAGTGTACAGTCACGACCCTCCTGCTTGGCTCCGGGATTATAAACCAGGATACTTCATGTTCACCAACTCCAGAGAATCAGAGCGGCCACCTGGAATCAGCATTGCAAGGTAGACTCTCTTACTGGCTACCCACACTTGAAGTTTAATTACACCCAGTTCACGCACCTACAAACTCGGTTGCGATTGATTTTTCACAAGGAAATATAATTTTTGTCTGGTTTTTGTTTTCCTTTTGTGTTTTAAGATCTGAAATCCAATAACTACAAAGCTGACAGTGCTAAAGCTTTCTCAGCTGTAGGCAGTTTTCTGTTTTAAAGGTATAGTCCAAATTGGCATTTATCTCTGGTTCCAGAGTTGGGGAGTGGGCCGCAGCATGTTAAGTGCCCCCCTGCCAGAACAGAAAGGGCTCCTGGCATCAAGGAGACCAGGAGAAAGCAAGGCCAGAAGTTGGCATGTTGTCTGAGAATTATAGACTTTCAGATAGATGCCATTCTGTCCCTGTAGATGTAACAGTAAAAGAAAAAAGTGTTGGAAAGGCCCCTCACTGAGTACGAGGGCCATTTCGATAGTGTCGGTCTGTGCACTGGGAACTCTGATTGCAGAGGTAAATTATATAGAAGCTGGGTCAACAACTCCTTCTCACCCATTCTTTACCTTCACTCCAAAGATATAAACTTATTAATTCCATCAAGACCAAATATTTCCATCAGGATACTAGCTCAGATCCCGTAATTGTGTTTTCGTATTTCTGGGAATTTATTCTAAGGAAATATTCTAGGAAGGAAAATATATTTACCTGTTCTTTGCAGCAAAATTATTTTTAATTACAGGACATCGGGCATAATCTTAGTATTACACAAGGGGAATGGTATGTAAACTATGCTTTTACATGGATATATCATTAACAATAATAGTTATTAAAACCATGCAACAGTAAGAAAAGGGATTTATAGTTAAATATTAGTGAGAAAACGAGAACAGCAAATATCGCCTATATTATGATTACAAAATGTACTTATGTGCACCAGGATGAGAAAATGCAAAATATTTATCAGCAGTTGCTGATGGAAGCTTTGTTGCTCTTTCTTCATTTTTATTTGTCTGACTGTGGCTGACCTTGGGGTCTAATTCTGAAAGACCTGCTCTGGAGAGAAGCAGTGGTCTCTGACAACACTCCCTGGCAGTGTTTCTTGGTGCAATAGATAAATCAGGGATGCTAAGGCATTTCAAGAAAACATCACAATGCAAAACAAAATAATTACAAAAGATTTTTTGACTGAATAAATTTAAAACCCATTTTATCTATTAAAAAAAAAAAAAGTCACCGTAGGGTTTCTTAGAGCCTTCAATATGCTAATATAGAACTTGATTCTCCCAGAAAAGAAATAAATATGCAGTCTATCCAAGCCACATCAGACCTCAGAATCAGTCCCCCAACCCCAATACTCACCAAACACACACACACACACACACACACA